>JAJOOH010029265.1:0-13571 GCA_029582605.1 Solanum gracilifrons | reverse complement strand
AAGTCTTGGGCTTTTGGGTCTTTTCCCAATTATTTTAATTCAATACTATGTTGTTTTGCCTTCTGCCCAAAGCCCTATATAATGATTTTTACCCCCCCCCCCCCTCTAAAATCACCCAATTCAATTCATTCTCTCAATTTCCCAAAAGAAGAACAAGTTCATCATCCCCTAATATTTCTCTCTCTAGAAGTAGAAGGAGTCAACTTAGGGTCAAGTCTCCAATTAACCTCTTCTTGTGGGCTTTGAACTCCAAGGTATGATAGTCATCATCTATGGAGCTCTTCTTTCCATAGAGTTCCTAAATTTACCAATTTTAAGGTTATAAATCTTCAATTGAAGTTAGGGTTTTCTTCTATGACATGGGTTCCTTGCAATGTTGATTCAAGTGATTGTTTTTTGAGTTATTAAGGATGAATTGAGATAATTCCATGATTTTAAGATGAAAACCATGCATACCCCATGTTTTCTAAGATGAGATGCTATAATGCAGGTTTTGAACTATAAAAGATGAGTTTATGAAGATACGAATGTTCTTTATGAAAGTGATGAAAATGATTTAAGTTGCTTTGAGAGTAAATCATATATGTTGTTGTTGTTGTTGTTGTTAAAGGATTTCTCACATACTACTCACTACATGAATGTGAAAGGGGTTTTCTCGCATAAGGATTCTTAAGAGTTGAATGGCTTTCTCAACTAACTTAGAATCAAGTTTTAGGAGTTATTCAAAAGAAACTTAGCTTGGATTGGCTAGTTGATGTTCCTTTCATGAAAGATGAGTCAAGCAAATAATTATGACTATTCCATGAGATTTATGCTTAGCACCAAGAGATATTGAGATTAAATCTCTCCCGTAGCTAGATGTCGGATTTCTAGTAGTAATCTCCTTATCCCATACCCATGTGCCACAATAGAAAAGTTGTCTCAGATAGACAATGATTGTCTTAGATAGACATTAGCTAGTGAATCCACATAAGCTAGAAGTTAAGGTTCTTGCCTTGGAAATTAAGGACACCCATTTTCGATGTGGTGCAGACACCAGATTCCATATTTAGCTCACATGGTCTTAAATGTTGGTTAAGGCTACTTCCCATAATAATGATGAACTAAGGCTACATCAAGAAGTATCTCACAAGTGTTCAAAAGATGAGTTTTACTTGCATTTGACCATGATTATTATGTTGTTTTCTAACCTCTTTATTATGGTTTTAACTTTGTTTTTACATGACATGAAAGGTCCTTTTTAGTATGATTTTATATCTCTATGCATTGCTATCATACTTAGTACATTTTGTACTAACGCATACTCTTGCCTACATTATTTCTCAAATATAGGCTCTGACATTCCGATTTCACATCCTCGTAGCTAGAAGTCACCTTGGTTATACCTAGTAGTGTTGAGTCCTCATATTCCGAGGACCGAAACTCTTATCGCTTTCAGCCTTTACTTTTCAGATATTGTACGGGATGTCAGGGTTACGTCCCAGTCACTCTTGATGTAATAGAAGTCTTTTGAGACTATGTAGACTTCTGCTTATTTTTTATCAAACTTTGCATTGTCTTTTAAATCTCTTGATTTCTATTATCTTATTTATGCATGCTAAGTGGCTTGTGTAAAGTCTCTCAGGGTCCTATACCCCATGTTACACCTAGGGTATGCCTTGGGTCATGACAAACTTGGTAATCAGATCACAAGGTTTAGGAAGGTCCTTGGATGTCTTATAAGCCACGTCGAGTAGAGTCTTGTTCATAAGTGTGAAGTGCGCCACATTTATGAATAAGAAGATGTAAGACGTTTAGGAAACTCTTCTTCTTTCATTACTCTAAGTCGTGCGATAGAGTGTAACTCTATGTGTCCTTTCTCCTTATCTGATGCTTTTCAGGAAATGGCACCTCAAAGAGCATGCATTAGGAGGAATGTGAATTAGAATGTGAAACGAGAAGCTCCTCAAGCTCCTCCTCAAGATCCTCAAGTTCTGATCGATCATTTGGTCGAGCAAGTGACTAATGCGGAGTTTAGGACAACTTTTAAAGTGTTTGCCCAAGCCATAACTGCTCAAGCCAATAGGGGATGGTGATCCCCGTAAACCCAATTGCGGGTACAACGACATCTAGAGTGAGAGACTTTATGAGGATGAACCCTCTGAAGTTTCATTGTTCTAAGGTTGAGCAAGACCCTCAAGAGTTCATTGATAAAGTGTATAAGGTGTTGATGATCATGAGAGTGACGCTGGTGGAAAAGGCGGAATTAGTCGGTTACCAACTTAAGGGTGTTGCTCAAGTTTGGTTCAGCCAATGGAAAGAAGGGAAGGCGGATGGTGTGGGTCCTCTCAATTGGGAAAAGTTTAAGGTTGCTTTCTTTGATTGGTTCTTTCCCCTTGAGATGAGGGAGGGAATGGTACTTGAATTCATCAACCTTCGTCAAGGTAACATGAGTGTAAATGAATATGCTTAGAAGTTCACACAATTGTCGAGGTATGCTCCTACTATGGTTGTCGATCCTAGGGCAAGGATGAGTAAGTTTGTTTCGGGAGTGCCAGAGATGGTAGTGAAAGATTGTCGTACCACCATGCTTATCAATGATATGTAAACTTCTCATCTTATGGTTAATGATCAACAAATAGAAGAGGATAAACATAGAGAAAGATCTAGGGAGACAAAGAAGGCAAGGACCGGTGATGGTAACTTCTCACATTTAAGGTCTGATGGACATGGTCGTTCTAAGTTCCGACAAAGGTTTTCCGGCCAAGGTTTTGCCAATGTTCCTCCTAAGTTCAAGATAAGGTGTCTAACCCTAAGTTTCAAGGAGGGAATAGTGGTGGATCTTCATTGTCTACTTGTGCTAAGTGTGGAAGCAAGCATAGGGGTAAATGCTTAGCTGGCACGGATGGTTGCTTTGGTTGTTGTAAGAGTGGTTATAAAATAGGGGATTGTCCAGTGCTTATGGATAAAGGAATAAAAGGTAGGGAAGTTCCGCCTAGTGGTTTGGGTTCAATGTTCCAAAGCAAAACAAATTTTATGCACTCCAGACTCGCCAAGAGCAAGAGGGTTCTCTCGATGTGGTTATCGGTTTTTTGAAAGTATTTCATATCGATGTTTATGCTTTGCTTGATCCCTGTGCTACCTTGTCTTTTGTCACGACATATGTGGCTATGAGGTTTCATATTCTTCTGGATGTGTTGTTAGATCCTTTTTATGTCTCTACTCCAGTTGGTGATTCTATCGTGTCTGAGAGGGTCTATAGAAAGTGTCCCGTTTCCTTGTCACATGTAGACATTAGCTAATTGATCCATGTAAGCTAGAAGTTAAGGTTATTCCCTTGGAAAGTAAGGAAACCCTTTTTGGGTATGGGGTAGACACCAGATTTCATGTTATGGCTCACATGGTCTTAAATGTCAGTTAAGGCTACTTCCTACAATAATGATAAACTAAGGTTACTTCAAGAAGTATCTCACAAGTGTTCAAAAGATGAGTTTAACTTGCATTTGACCATGATTATTATGATGTTTTTAACCTCTTTCTTATGGTTTTAACTGGGTCTTTGCATGACGTGAAATGTCCTTTTTTGCATGATTTTATATCTCTATGTATTGCTATCAGACTTGGTATAATTTTGTACTAACGCATACTCTTGCCTACATTATTTCTCAAGTGTAGTGTCTGACGTTCCGATTTCGTATCCTTATGGCTAGAAGTCACCTTGGTTATACCTAGTAGTGGTGAGTCCTCATGTTTCGAGGACCGAACCTGTTATCGATTTCAGTCTTCACTTTCCAGATATTCTACGTGATGCCAGGGTTACGTTCCACTCACTCTTGATGTATTAGACGGCTTTTGAGACTAGTAGACTTTCGCTTCGTTTTTATCAAACTATGAATTGTCTTTTATGTCTCTTGATTTCTATTATCTTGTTTATGCATGCTAAGTGGCTTGTGTAGGGCCTCTCGGGGTCCTATACGCCATGTTACACCTAGGGTATACCTTGGGTCATGACAACACACGCCTGCCACTTGTGAAGATATTCTTATCTTTTAAAAACTAAATATTCTTATTTTTTTAAAAATATATTGTTATTTTTTTATCTTGTATATAAATTAAGTTAATACACATATTTTTTCCTTATATCTAAACTTTTTTTTTACCTTCATTCGTTATTTTTTTTCTTTTATTTTTCTATTAATTTTATTTACTCTTTATATTTTCTTTATCTTTCCTTTTGATTTGGTTTCAAATAATTCCAAATGTCTTGTATTTAAAATTGTCACGACCCAAAAATGGATGTGATGACACTCGTCTTATCACTACCAAAACAAGTCAGCCTAAAATCCAACCATTACGATAAAATGTGGGAATGAAATAAAAATAGAAGTTTTATACTCAATTAGTAATGCAGATAATAAGTCAACTTAACTAAATCCCAAAAACCTGATTGACATATGTTCAAGCCTCTAATGCATTGTGATAGATTTGAAAGAAAAATATAAGTCTCAAATGATGTTTTCTCTAAAGTAGAACAAAATCATAAATAGGAGTAAGAAGTTCTGCGGAGATGACAAACAACTACCTCAAAAATCTCCACAGGAAGCCTCGAAAAGGAAGAGAATAAAAAGTATCACGAAGACTCGGGCTCGTAACCTACAAAAATGTAGAAGCAAGGGGTGAGTACCAAACCACACAGTACTTAGCAAATAAACTTCTAAACACAAGCTAAGGGAATAGAATATGGGTACTCCTTACACCCCAACCGAACCTCCACAATTATAACCTGCATAAAACCAGTGCAATCTAATTGTTCAAAAATTTACAGAGCGCATAGTTCAACCACCAGCAACACACAAGATCAAGTCACCAGTCACAAGTTCCACGGAAAAGTACTCGTATGTTCACCAATGATAAATATGTGCAATGCAATGAAATGCAATGTCAAGTATAGTGATGCATGTCTGACCTAACGATACACACCCGTTGTTTCTCAGTCTGGGATCCATAGAGGACATATTACATGCATCTGTCGCGGTGTGCGACATGACCCTCGATAATAAAATTCATCGTGGTGTGTGACACGTTCCACGATAATAGTATCCTTCGTGGCATGCGACACGTCTCTCGAATTAATATATATGTCGTGGCGCGCAACACGTCCCTCGAAATGGTACATCCTCTTTAATTTCTTGTTCTTTCTCAATTCACATAACACTTGTCACAACCATGTCTCAGAATAATGCAAATCACATATTTACATATATAATGAGGAGATGATTATTTTCATAACAATGCACATTTCACAACAACACAATCGTAATACAACATCCACAATGAATCAATAAGCCTTTCAAACCATTCTTAACACATGATATACCAATAATTAATAACATTGCCTTGTATTACCCCTTTTTCATCATTAGAATTATTCAATATGGCCAAGTCAACCCATCACCAATTCACATTACTCTCCAACACATACCACAAGGAATTACATGATTCTATGCACTTAACAAGGGTCTAGAAATCCACTTGGCTCAAGCAGTCAAACATTACTTTAGGACTATAACCTTCCTCTTTCGTTAGGCTGCCAAATCAATGAAATACATTCAAATAAATAAACACAATAAGTTTTCGAAATTAACAATACCCATATCACTATATGTCTAATATAGACCCAAAAATCATAGAGCACGAATCTATAATCAAGTTCTTAACTTTTGATGTCAATTAATATGTCAACTCTTTCAACTTTTCTCCAATTTTTAAGCCTAGGGTTAAGTTCCAATTTCTTGAATATCATTAATCTAGTAGTATTCATGTAATAAAATATACCTAATATTCAATTATATATATTAATATTATCAAAACATAAATAATAATATGATAATAAAATTGTAATATTAAAAATTGAAGTGACTGGTGAAACCAGTTACAACAACCATGAACCCATGACTATCTTAAGGAGAAATTATCCCTTCCAGCACCTCAATTCATGCTCTTACATTCATAAATATTAATAATAAAAAAAACAAAATACCCAATTACACCTTTATTTACCATTTAAGAAAAACACTTACACAAATTTCAAGGACCCACGTGAACAACAACCTTATTCAATTCAACTTTCATTCTTTCCTCTTTTATCACTCATTAGTAAGATAATAACATAATATTACATTTATGCATGTATACAAAAGCATCAATTAAGACTTGGTTACTTCTTACCTGGTATAATCAGTCGCTCCATTGGTTGTGCCGAAGTTCCAGTGTTCTCTCCAAGAGGTGTTTTTTTCAAAAGAAATATGATCTAAAGTGAAATAAGGTATTAACTTAAATTATATTATATATGGACTTGAACCATTAACTACCAACTAAATAGATAAATTATTTAATAAATATTCGTCAATTAAATAATTGTAGTTATCGAATAGTTCAAAATTTTCAAATTAACTTCACCGACTAATCAAAAATGACTCGACCAACTATCGTGAAGGTTGAAATGGTAATTTTATGAATGTTTTTCAAAAAAGACCTTATGGGTCATTACAAGATACTCCTTCCATAATGACTATATCAAACATTTCTATTCATCTGACTCCATAACTTCGAATTTTACCTACCCACAATCAACAGTCTAGTCCCTATTATAATCGTACATATACTCAATTTATCAAACCCCACACACTTCTCACATATTCCATTGAATCCAATACTCTTAATACTAATATATCATCATAACCACACCAACCATTTATCTTACTCTCAACTCATCACTAGTATCAATGTTTTCTGAGCAACCACATTGTCGCCTCTAAAATTTCTAAACTACAGCTCCCTCTCTTTCCGTGTAAGTATTCCATGACAGAAACGGGTCCAACCTGTAACACCCGGTGTTAGAAAAAGCTAGATTTAGAAAGCGTCAAATTTAGAAAGAGACAAAAATCTGAATTTTTGCAAGTTATGAGTTTTGGGTCAACCTCAAACAACCATAACTTTAAGTACATGATAAGTTAGGTATCCCATAAGATATAAAATGAAAGGTCTTGGAATCCTCTTTCAAACACCACCGAGTTTGCTAAATTTCGAGTTCATCTGAGGAAGATATGACCATTTAAAATATGATTGTCCAGTTAAGGAAAGTTACTTGACATAGTGAGGGGTATTTTGGTCTTTTCCTTACCCAATCATATTAATTCAAAATTAATATTATTTTTGGGGTCAAATATGATTTAGATCAGTTTGCATAATCAAAATACACTTGGGATTTTGAGAAGAGTTCAAGAAGAGGAGAAAAGGAGAAAAGTCAAGGCATGCTTCAAGTTTTCTTGAGAATTGAAGGTTGTTTTTGCAAAGGATATGATCCTAAGAGGTATGTGAGTTCTCATAGTATTGGGGTTCATTCATCCACACGCCAATCATATTATTTTAAGCGCAATTTCATTCTCAAAGTTGAATGATTTGAGTTCTTGATAAGTGTTCTAGAAGTATTGTTTATGTTCTTCAATTAGGATGGGTTTGATGAGTTCTTGAGATAATTGTATCGAGTTTAAGGGTTATTTTAGATTAGATTCTTGTGTAATTGTATTGGGTAATTGAATCTAAGGAGAATTTGAGAAAAGAAATTGATTCTAGACAAATTAGGGTTACAAAACAAAAAGAAAAATTCGTCGGAATGTTCTGCAGAGGGGCTGGGGCGACGCGCCCCCCATGTGCCAAGGGGGCTGGGGAGGCGCGCCCCTGACGCGCCAGAAGGTCTGGGGTGGCGCGCCAACAGTGCACTAGAAAAGAGTTCCAGAACTTTAAGGGTTGGCTCCCCGTGCCGGCACTGCGTCCGGGTCGTCTGCCCCCACCATTTTTCTGTCGTTTGCCCCGTTTAAGTTCTTCTAAGGTACACATTTACTCCCTATTGATTCTAATCACTCTAAACTACATCTAAACATTGAAATATCATTCATAACATGAATCATAACCATGAATTCATAATCGAAATTCAAGATAGAGCTAAGAGTCAAGTCTTGAGAGTTCTTCCTAGTCATTTTATAAGTCTTTTATAATCGTTTTAAACTTGTTTTAAGACTTGAGCATATGAGTTAGAGAAAGAGTAGAGTTTAGTTAAATTTTCTTTAAAATGATATATGAGAACTAAGTATTTCCAAGAGTAAATGTTTTAACAATTAAGATGAAAGGAAATACCGATTTCCAAAAGAGTTTTTGAGCAATTTTGAGTACCATCTCTTTTAATAGAAAGATTTTTGAGTAATAATCTCAAACCACATAAAGAGTTATGCTTTTAAACATATGAGCTAGTTACATTTTGGGAGTAGTATTGAGCATCGATATGGGGACAAGTTCAAATAACTCAAAGTCCTCATAAACCATGTAGCCAACGTAGGTAGAAAATGTCATACTTTTTAGATGATTCATTAATGCTTTTTAGCATAGACTAGTGGATCCACTTAGTAGTACGTTATAAACCCCGGCAAAGTATAGGATAATTCTGGAAGCGTGGGCTAGACGTTGTATCATCACATAGCTCATAGTGATGATTGTCAGATAAAGAATCTCCCACATAGTTTATTTTTGTATTTTCATAAACAAACAGAGTTTATTATGTATCATTGCATACAAACTGAGTATATTGTATTTTTAAATGCATTGAGTTGTTATCTACTGTTTTAAAAGCTTTTCTTTATATTGCATTCCTTACTACTACTTTCTATTGGAATGAGTTGAGTTGAGATGAGGTAAGTGTTTCTTTTCAGTTCAAGTTCAAGCTTACATCTTTTTTAGATTTCTGCTCACATGCTCATACATTCCATGTACTGATGCCATTTGGCCTGCATCTTTTATGATGCAGATACAGGTAACCAAGATAAGCATCCAACCCTTCATTGATCCAATTGAGTTCCAGAGTTGTTTGGTGAGCCTCCTTACTTTTGGAGGATCTCTTTATTATGTTTCTATCATTTCAGTTTGTTAGGATGATCGGTGGTCTTGTCCTGACATCCCTCATAGTATTAGAGGCTTCATAGATAGATAGACACTAGTTCATGAGTCTTTTCATTTTCAATTGTTCATGATAAGACTTGAGTTGCCACTTTTGGCCAGTGAATGTTTCACTTCTAAAATATTATGAGTTTAATTTTGAGACAGTTGAGTAAAGTTTAACTTTTGAGTTATTCTATGTTGACTAAGTCTTTCACTAGTAGTAAAGCCAGGCCAATGGTTTGCTTGGGCCAACAATGGTTCTCGAGTGTTAGTCGTGTCTAGGGTGTAGGCTCGCGGTGTGACACTACCCAAGACTGATAGCACTAATTCCAAATTTGATAGTATCTTTTCATCAAGATAAAGTTATTGACTCACGCCAAATTTCAACTCCACACAAACCCACAAACCATATTTCAACTATCATTCCAAATTGTCACATAAGTCATGCTAAAACTCCGAGAAATCTTTGGTCACTCTAATAATTTTGTATATTATAAGCTCATAACCTCTATGAACCATCAAATTTCTATGTGACACATCATAACAGTATGTGTAGTTTCATTGATAGAGTAGTTTAAATCCTCTCAAAATCATGTAGAACTATAGGTAAATACCGTTGTGCATCTATAAGTCACGTACCATAATTTGAACATTATAGCCCCACATAACAACCCTGAATCTTCCACACATCATTGTTTATCACCCAAACAAAAATTCAATCTTCGTAAAGTTGCTGATAAAATCCTAGTAAGTCTGTGCCGAACCAGTTTACATCTCATAGTCATATCTGAACACGAAGACAAAAATTAATACAACCTTCAATTCCGAACCAAGGATCTATACAGAGGTCTTATTCTTTTACCTTTCTTAAATTCTTCCAATGTAAAACATTCCAAATACTTTGAACTCTTCAATACACAAAACTCTTGTTCTTTCCACTAACTCACTTACCAAACTTATCCATTGACCAACAACCCATGACATTTTTTCTTATACTATAAACAAAAACTTTTAAGTGGAATCCTTTCTCAGATCCTTTAACAGTCAAAAGTAACAACTTTATGATCCAAATCATGCACAAGTCCTTCGAAATGCTCAATTCATAATACGATCGATCATTTCCTACCTTATAAATCTACACCTTGACAAAATATACTACAACAAACATAGACCTACAATGAAAGGTTTAAAATCATATTCCAACCATACCAGTTACCAAACTTGAAACCACAAAAAAAACTTCTCACCACACTCAAGTCAAATGTCTATTGACTTCTTTCTTAAATCTTATCCAACACTTTTTAACCCATATGAATGACACGTAACACTATCATCATAACCAAAGAAAAATAGATGGAATCAAGTATCTTTGAACTCAATTCTCTACTCTCTCTTAATATACATTTTTGGCCTTCGCAATCAGAGTAAATATCCTTGCTTTTACTTCCTTCCGAAGGCTAAACTGCATCCCAGTAATTCTTTTTGTTTATAAATCTAGCTCCTTTCAATTCTATTCGAGTGGTGTCTCAACACGTCCTACAACTTTTCATATAACCAGGCTACTTACTAAATAGAAGAAAACCACAATTTTAGATAAACACAAGTTGTTATTACTATGAAGAATCCATTTAACTCACAATTGCATTCTGGTCATAATCCATCACAAACTCTTATTACCTATATGCTCAGTAGTCATTGTCATCATCATGAGTCAACTTTATTATCAACATTACACCTTAAACCCACTTATACCAATCAAATTCAAAGGATTAACCCAATTTCATATGCACTTTATTACTAAAATCCTCAATTGCCTTCACACAAGTATACTCAATGGGACTTCTTTTACCCATAAGAATGTCATTCCAATATCGATCCATTCCCTTGGAGCTTATAATGAAATCACGAGTCCTCATTTAGAATTTTTGGGATACACTTCACAACCTAAATACATTAATACCATACCAAAGATCCACCACTAAAATTTCCCTTATAAACAATGCTTAACCCATTCATCAATTGATTTTTCAAATATGAATGCAACATTAAATATCATTATATGAGCATGTAATACAATTAATAACTCCTTAAGTAGTTAGTATTCACGCTTAACAATCGACGTATCCGTTTCCATACACTAGTACCACATCATGAAATTGTGTTAGATCCACCACTAGAACAAATCATACCTACCGAGAAGACTGTACCCAAATAGTCCACACATTTCTTCCCATTAAGTAACTATAATACACTTCCAAATTCGTTCAGTCTCGCATCTAAAGAGATATGCATTCCTTCGTTGATCAGGTCTATAGCAGGAGTAACACAATCCATAACTCTAACCAAGTAAGATTTGGTACCATTGTAGTAGTCGTACCATGACCCTCTTTGATATACATTCAATATATAAAATGGTAGTAGAGAACCTGACCTCAATTGGCGCAACATCATTCTCATCATTTGCTAAGCAACCCATACATGTTATGACAACTTTACTAACTGTAGTTTCTAAAGTTACTGTATTCATTATCTAGTAGTCCATTTAATCATTCCTCTTCCAATTATCGAACTACTCCATATATTGTATATACCACACAAATGTTGTTCCAGCTACTGGGTAACTAACCTGAAAGAAATAATATGTTCATGAAGTGTCTCAGGCCATTGTTTAACCTCATCATTCATATATCCTCAAAATGTTTCGTCGAGCTATCACCTAACTCAACCCCTTCGAGTCCCTGAACATTCTGAATTTGACCACACATCATTTCCATAAATCTATAGCTTCTAAACAAAATCTAACCTCCAAGATATACATAACACACCAACGACTCACATGAAGAACCACGCACGAATCATTACTATAATAAAGAGAATGGAATGAAGCAATAGGAATCAAGTCGGACCAAGAATGCACAATAGAGATTCAAAAAGTGAAGATTTTTCCTAAAAGTCACTATAGCCTCTCGAAGATAAGTACAGATGTCACCGTACCAATCCTGAAGAATCTACTTAGACTTGGCTTGTATACACGTGAGACCTATGAACCTGGGGCTTTGACACTATTTTGTCACAACCCAAAAATGGATGTGATGGCACTTGTCTTATCCCACCAAGACAAGTCAGCCTAAAACTCAACCATTACGATAAAATATGGAAGTAAAATAAAAATAGAAGTTTTATACTCAATTACTAATGCGGATAATAATTCAACTTAAATAAAACTCCAAAACCTTATTGCCATGTGTACAAGCCTCTAATGTATTATGATAGATTTGAAAGAAAAGTACAAGTTTCAAATGATGTTGTGGGTGTGAGAGGGACTAAAACTCAAGTCCTCAATGTAATAATAGTTTTCATTCCCAAAAACTTGATTTGAAACCTCTAATTAAGAGTAAAGGAATCACAATCATTCCATCACAACTCATACGATAATAATACAAATAATATTTTTGTTTATATAAAATTATTAGGGATAAGGTACAAGTACCCCCTAGACTATGACCGAAATCCCAGAGACACACCTCAACTAAACTAAGGTCCTATTACCCCCTTGGACCCAGTTTGTGTAATTTTGTGCATCTTTTTGGTTTACGTGGCATACAAATATCTCCCACGTGTCTCAACTGTGTGGAGTCCCGAAGTGTTCCACGTAAGCCAAAAGGTGTACAAAAATACAAAAAATGAGTTCCGAGGGTAATAAGATCTTTGTTTAGTTAAGGTGTCTTTGAGATTTCGGTCATAGTCTAGGGGGTACCTATGCCTTATCCCAAATTATATTATGAGTAAGTTTAATTACACTCCACTCCTAAAAAATATATACTTCTAAAAATAAAGTAAAAAAAGCATTGGGCTAAAAAGATGGTAAATAAAACTTATGGACTGACATTTGCATAATTTGGCTACACTATTTTGATCGTTTTGTGTCATTCTTTTGTTTTATTTTTGTTATTTTTTGTGTTATTCTAAAGATATCTTCGAATGTTCTATAGTTAATGATCAATAGTATACTTAAACTATCACTTTTTTAGCACTTTTCATACCTTAATTATACATGATAATCTGGATTTTCTCACTTGAGTTCTTGAAGTTGAGTTTTAGAGATGAAAGAACTTTTTAATTAGAAAGGTGTCTAATCTTTTTAATGACTCTATTTGGTACAAATTCAAATTAATTGGATCAAACAATTTAGGTAACTTTGTGTGCTTCATTAGGAAAAATAGATCAAATGTATCAACAATTCTTACTAATTTCAAGAACCAATATACTATAGGAAGCCTTTTTTGAAGGTAATGTGAAGAAACGTAAAATAAAAAGGTCATTTAAAATGAAACCAATATACAATTAATCCTTTTAATACAATATACAATCCAAAATTGTGTCACGGAGCTTGTATTTGTTGGGTATTAATTGTCCAAAGTTTCTTATCATAAATAGGTTTTCCTTTTAGGAAAACGTTTAGGAGTGGCTAGTCCTTTTCTTGAAGGAAAGGTTTAGGACTCTATAAATATAGGCTTCTTCCTTCTAACTTAATCAACATTCACAATGTAGTTATAGGGTTTTGAGAGTATTGGTTATGGGGGGGGGGGGGGGGGGGGGGA
>JAJOOH010029261.1:0-10112 GCA_029582605.1 Solanum gracilifrons | reverse complement strand
CATTTCTTAACTTTCGGGAGACATTGCCATAACCGACATAGACCATGTGAGCTACATGGAATCCGGTGTTCTACTCCCACACCGAAAAGAGAGGGTACCACTTGCCAAAGTAGGACCTACATACATAATAGCTATCTAGTGGATCCACTAAGCTAATACCTACGGGGGCACATAGTTATGGAACAAGCAGATTGCTACTAGAAAACCTTGACTTACTAAGCGTGAAGGTTTCCATCTCATGAGACAACATCTATGTTGGGAACCCGGACTTGCTAAACGTGAAGGTTCTCTTGTGGGAAGCCGGACTTGCTAAACGTGAAGCCCCCACTCTCATTTTTCATGTTCACTCGGTGCTAAACTCCAACTCCATTTTTAAAACATCTTTAAGCCTTTATTTAACATTAGTTCATAACGTAGGATTTAGTGGCTTAATCCCTCATATCATATAGCTCAAAGGTGTCTAAGATGAGAATGACCTTTCGTCATAGAACCTACATTATGTGAGAATGACCTTTCACATAGTCATACCATATTCGTAACATAGTCTAGTTTATAGTATAATTGAGGAAACCTTTCAAGAGACTCACTTTCACTAGATTATCATAAACCTTATTCATTCATTCATTCATTCATGTGTGTGTACATATGTGAGAAAGCCTTTCACATTAACACCTTTATACAACACATATTCATACCTTGCTAATCATACATTTTGCAAGCATAATAAGATGTAAGGGTGCATATAAGAGTTAACCTTTCAATAGACACCATAACACATCATATTCATAGCTATACATGTAGAGTGTGTGTGTGTGCACATATTGTTCCTCATAGTGACATAATAGCAACAACATTGATATTGAGTGTACTTCCCTTCAAGGGATCACCACACATTCACAATGTCCCCAAATCATGAGCAATTCACATATACAGCCCTTAGGGATTCTAGACCACACACCCACACTTCATCATAGGAGACAAGGGCACATTCAACATTGAATAGGTACTCCTAACATGTAGATGATCAAACATTCATATAGGGGTCATATAGGTAGGGGTCATTCCACAATAGTACCTAACATAATCAATCACGTAGACCACACCTTATCCCTAACATTATCATTCACATTATACTCCTCATCATCAACACACTTTAAACATCATGCTAGCATTGAGGATTTCATACATAACCTTCATAGCATAACTTCATAAACATATGCATCATAATCATCAATTCACTTTACATCTATTTCCTTCAAGGCCATGATCTCAACATGCATAGATAGACAAGAAGTGAACACCTCCACCATAAGTGGATTAAACCACACCACATCAATTCTCATACTATAGACTAAAAGTTAGGTCAACTTACCAATTCTCCAAGCCATGATCACCATGGATCAATCCTCAACAATTCATAATCAATTGACATAGGTAGCAATAGGAATCAACAATGTAATTCAATATCATAAACATAGTCTAAGTACAATTCCATAAATGAAGGGATCAACCCATAACTTTGCTCATAAGGCCATAATCCTCAACTCATCAATATACCAACAATTCAAGATGAATAAGTATAGATAATCATAAGAAACATCAATACAATCTAATCTGAACATAATTTCATCAGTAGAGATCATATTCACAAAGACCCACATCATAGGCTAATTTTGAGAATTTAGGGATCATGGGTTCTTTAAGAATTCCTTTGAAAATTGTCTTAAAAACATTAATTTCACATTAATTCATCAATAGAATGATTTAGAAAATCGTTTGACGAGGAACCCATGTTTAGATTAAAAATTAGGAACTTTGGTCTTTGAATCACTTTTGAAAATCTTTGATAAAACTACTTGAATGAGAGGTTATTGAAGAATCAAGAGTAACCATACCTTAATTATTGAAGACCCATGAAATTGAAGAAGAAATCAGTTGAAAACCCATCTTCTAGCTTGAGCTTCATCAAGGTCTTCAATGGAGTTTTTGAGAGAATCTATTTTCAGAGGGAAAGGTCAATTTGAAGAATGGGGTCTAATTTTAGGATTTGGGGTTTTAACCAACTTAAAATACCCTAAAATAGGTAGAATAACCGTTTATAATATTTCCCCAAAGTACCCAAACTACCCCTCATTTAGTTGGACCTTTTTAAATAAGTCAAACTTGAGTTTTATTTTCGCAAATTTCGTCTGGAAACAAGTTCGCGACGCGGAGGTGTTCCCACAAGTTTTTTGGAAATTAAATTCGAGACAGTAGAGTCCACGACATGTCCGCTACGCGGACCAAACTTTTTGGCCCTTGGTGGAGCAGGTCCGCGACGCGGAGCCACTCCCTCCATGCACAACTTCTAGCTGCCTTGGCAGCTTGCTTGGCCAAGGTTGGGGTCCTCCTCGGGGACCCTTAGGGTGGCCCCCGGGGTGTCGTATCCAAACATTTTGATCCTAAAAACATTTATTCAGACACTAGGGTCACCTCCACTGATTTTAGACTCCAAACAACACATAAAAACATGAACAACATACTAGAACACACCAGCACGTAAAAGACTAGTTTCCGAACGTCTTGGTCGTCCCTTGATGTTTGACTTCCAAACTCTTTAAAACTCACTTAAAAGGCTGTTCTTCATTATTATAACAAGTTATTAATGCATAAAACTCATGTGAGGCTCTACTTTATCCTACTTCATTTTGAGGGTCGTTACACTTGCTATCCAACACCATCTCCTTATCCCACAGCCTCACCTCCTTCACCATATTATCCACCATCTACCTTATCCCAAAGTACCATCCCCTTCAGCAGCATATCATCCAGCTTTTCCTTATGCCCCTCATTTGATTGCTTATATACACCTTACTCATAAGCTTCGAAATATTTGCCTCAGCCATATCCACCTAAGGAATACATTTATCCTCCAGGTAAATAATCTTTTAAGATATGAGTTTCCTACTCTCCCCTGGCATGCAAAGTAGGGTTAACTTTATCCCTCTGTTGTCTTGTCAGGTCAATACCCCGTAGCCTATCCTCCGTTATCGCATTGATGTTATGTTCTTAAATGATTGGACAAAGATTGTGCACAAACAAGTTCTTGCTGAATGCTCTTTTAGTAGTGTGGTGTTATATCTTTCTCTGGTATCAAAATTTCAGGACTTCTCTATGACATGTTTGTGATTGCTATGCTGAAATTATTTAATATATGTAGAATCTGGAAATTATTTAAACGAAGCTTATGTTTTGTGTCTGTACTATATAGGAGTATTACCCAGGGAAATGTACACAATCTTTTTGTCAGATAGGCTCCACCTTCTTTTGTATATGCCTCATAGCCAAATGTGGAATCACAGGACGATCATTCTTTTTTACATGGAACACTTCAGATTGTACTTTTGCGATTTCTACATCATGGTAGAATTGTTGAACAAATCATATAAGTATATATTTTTGGGAATCCTGCCTCTTGGCAACTGAATTTGAATTAATCAAATAAGGTTTTTTATTTTCTTGAAATTCTATTGGGAAGTAACTTGTCAGGTAGTTTGATTGGTCGAGAAGAACTTCAAATGCTATAACCTTCTCTTGGATGCTCGTAGAAGTACTTCTGCCAGATGAGTACTAATTTTGCCATTCTCAACTTCTGTTTTACTTCGAGCAAAACGTATAAAAAATTAAGTGCATAAAGATAAAAGGCAAGGACTCGAGTGTCAACACATATTGTGATATCAAAACTAGAATCCTAATTAAACTTAGGCCATACGTCAGTTATTTTACTCAGGACGGTCAGCTCAACACCGATACTAGAAAATGAACCTAGAATTTCTAAGCACCTAAGAAGAGAGGACTCCTCTCAAATACAAAGTATCTAGAGAATCATAAATAAGGCAGACTCTCCCGTTACAAAGTAAAAAATAGAGAATCTATTAGATATAAGGCATATTCAAAGAAGCTATAACTTAACACAAGAAATAGCCTAGATGAAAAACATAAAGTTCCAAAATGTGGTATAGATGTATTTGCACCAAAGCTTGGAAATGGATAAGTGTGACTAAATCAACCTCGTTGGATTTTATGTTTGCTAGCAGTCACGTTATACTTCTTAACGGAGGGGTAATTAGAGCTATTAGTAATTCTGTTGATTAATGGCTTCAATAAAATACTTATAAGACATTATTATTCTGAGTATAGAATCCTCCACTTTTTCCATCATGTAAGTCTGACGATCTAAATATCTTCTAATCATCTTAGACAAATCTCTTTCTGAGCGAGAATAATATGACAGATTTCTCCAATTTTGCAAGGATGGGCTTTGTTGATTGTCTGCCAGATATGTCCTTAAAAGACTATTCATAGAATCACGATCACTCACGTAGAGCACAATAAAACCAGTCAAATTAGGCAAGTTACCCAAAGTTTAATAACACTAATTAAATAACAAATAAATAAAAAACAATTTTAAATATATTTGAGTTCTTGAAAAAAACACAATTAGTGCTGAAAATAATGTATGATAAGTTCAAGTGATTGACACTGACATAATTTATATCTCCTATTTCATTTGTAAGTTAAAGTTCATTATATTTGGAGAATTCAATAACTTGTATTACTTTTTATTTATTTTTTTTCTTTAAAGTCACTGGTTGATACTTGAAACTTAAAAGAAAAGTTCAAAGGCGCCAACAAAATATTATATCATGAGCATAATTTAGGTGGAGAAATTTTTGCGTATTTTTTTTCTATGCCAAAATAAAATGAGCCCAATTCAATTAGAATTTGACACACTATATAGTCTAGCTATTTGTATTCCTCTTCCACAAATGCGATGTACTATAGGCAAACAACATCTCATTCTTGTTTTGGTCTCTAGGAACTATGCTACCATTACAAGAAGGTGATCTGGAGAACTATCAATAAAAACCCAACACATGCTTTGTGGAGGAGTCGCAGAATCAAAGTTAAAAGAACTATTTTTCTTTTTTTTTCTTTCTGAAGCCACTCTTCTTCTATTTTTTTTCTCAGATGTTATAGCAGCATCACCATTAATGTTATTTTTTTCCTTCTTGCGCTTGCCACCTGCTTTCAGGAAATAATCGACCTCATTCTTTGACCTGAATTTACCCCCAAACATCGGTTTAATATAGTATCTATCAACAATAACTGTAGTGGCTCTAGTGGTACGAACTTTTGTTTCATACCTCCAATTCTGTGGCAACCACTTCGACCTATCTAGATTCACTACATGCATAGGCGTAATTTCCTTTGAATCTGTAACTTACTCAGAGTTACATCGGACACCTTTCCTTCATTAGTTACATCACCTTTGTTTGGTGTGGTGTTCTCTACCCTAACATCCAACACAACAGCAATGTAGGTTCCCGACGGCAACAACGGGTCTGAAGGTATACCATCATTGCAAAAGTCGTTGGTGGTAACAATTATCAGTGGTATGGAAGAAACAGCGGAGTCAACCTTAGTCATTGGAGGAAGCTTTGAAAGAGTCAATGTGGAGAAAAAGTCATAGGAATAATGGAGAAGAAGTCCATTATAAAATTTTCAAAATAATGAACTTTTTCTCCACATTGACTCTTTCAAAACTTCGTCTAATGACTAAGGCCGACTCCGCTATCTCTTCCATCCCACGGATAATTGTTACCAACGACGACTTCTGCAATTATGGTATACCTTCGAATCTATTGTTGCTATCGGGAACCTACATTGATGTTGAGTTGGATGTTAGGGTAGAGACCACCACACCAAACAAAGGTGATGTATCTATTAAAGGAAAGGTGTCCGATGTAATTCCGACTAAGTTGCGGATTCAGAGGAAGATTACGCCTATGCGTCGGGTGAATCAAGAATGCCAAAGTGGTTGCGAGAGAATTGAAGGTTTGAATCAAAAGCTCGTTTCACTGGAGCTACGACCGAATTTTTTGATAGATACTATATTGAACTGGTGTCCGGTGATAAATTAAGGTCAAAGAATGAGGTTGATTATTTCATTAAAATAGGTGGCAAGCACAAGACGGAAAAAACTAACATTAACTTTGATGTTGCTACACCATCTGAGGAAAAAAATAAACAGAAGAAGAGAGGCTTGAAAAAGGAAAAAAAGATAAGTAGTTCTTTTAATATAGATTTTGTGACTCCTCCACAGAGCATGTGTTGGGTTTTTATGGATAGTTGTGCAGTACCTTCTTGTAATGGTAACATAGTTTTGGAGACCAAAACAAGAATGGGATGTTGTCTTCTTAGAGTACATCCTCTTTTTTTTTGGTTTTTGTTTTATGTACTAACTTTGTGTTATTAAAAGGAGGCCTGCTAAGTTTTTTTTTTTTTTTTTTTCTGGAGGTCTGCTAAGTAGATATATAGCAAAGAGGCTATTTATAGACTCCAGTTTTAATCTGTTGGTGTGGAGAGGATAATTTTGTAGAGAGTCTCCTCTGTTTTAGGGAATCACAACAAAATGTTTTACTGGAGCCTGAGTTAAACTAGGATCTCAGTCCAAATATTTATTATCACCACATTTCTTGACCATAAGTAGGTGAATAACTGAAAGATAAATAGGGGCAGACAAAAAAAGAAGAAAAAATTAAGGGTAGGGAATTATAATAAGGGGAAGTGAATCCTTACCAATACGGCAATACGGTGAAAGTTTAGATCCACAACTTGTATTTCTTAAGAATTTTTAGAAGTATAATTTAAAGAAATAGTCCTGATTGATTGATGTATGGACCTGGAAATTAAATTAAGGATATTCTGAAAATGCCCAAGATAAAATAAGAAGAAGATTCATAGGTCACACTTCTAAATAAATAAATAAATAGGATTACACATGTGACTTACAATTAATTTGTCTTCTATGCAGAAATCAAACACAAAATAACAATATTAAATAATGAAAATAAGATAGACAAAATAGGATAAATTTCTTCTTTGGACAAATACCATATGCAAGCCTTTGAACTTGCTCTTAGTTTTTAATTAGACACTTTAACTCTAGTTTGTTCTATTTATATAGAATTTATTATTAGTTAATCATTTTTCCTTTTAAATTTTACTAGCTACGCTCTATATATAAATGCCATATATTCTAGTAGGTCAAGTATAGATCATTTTTGGATCATAATATCAACCCGTATATACCTTATTACTATTGAAGTGTAGATGTTGTTGGTATGATCTAAACAAAGCACATGAAAAGGTATCGACTGTATTAATTATCTATATATTTTGACCAACAGTGATAATAGTCAATTATCCATGTTTTACAACAATAACAAAGTACATATTGCTACTTTTATGATGTCGACGTCTGATTTTTCGACAATTCTTTAAGGTGTCATTTGGTAAAGTGTATATCTAAGTAAGCTTGTATTAGTTATATGTTTGATTAGTTATACATAGGTTATTTTTTATGCATTGTTTGATTTTGGGCATTAAAAATAGCATGCATGAGGAAAATTCACAATTTTAGTGGGGAAAAATGTAAAAATCAATGTTTTGGGGAAAATTACATTCTAATGCATAAGTTAAAATTATTGTATTACAAATACCATAAATTTCCATATATGAATAATACACACCTTAATACATAACAAGTGGACTCAATAATAAACATTCATACACAATGTACAAAATGTATGTCATCTTTTGCTTGATCTATATTAGATCATGAGTAAATTCGATAATAATTGACATTAAATTGACATAAATGTTGGGGTCCAAAATAAACAATAGCTTGAGATCTCCAGTAGCATGATTACAAAAATAACATTACTCAAATCTATCTAAGATTTGTTGTTATTCATAAATGTGGTTCTTCTGTGTCCGGATCTCTTGCAAATTGAACATTTGTTCCTCCACTTGCTCTTGAACTTATCACCGACACCCTTGACATGTTTTCTTTTCTTCCATCCAAGCTTGGTATCGACAAGGGGTGGACGAATATTCACGCTTAGCAATTCTTCTGGCACACACCATTTCGACTTGATAGGGACAACCTTAATAGATTTAGAGTATGGAAGGAGGCATGTTTGAGCTTTATATAAAGGCAAAGAATATTTATAGATGTTCATACCATACTCATCGTCGTGCTTCAAACTCAAAGCGGTCATTGCGTGAGCGCACTGTATCTTGACCAAGTCATACTCCCTACAAGAACATGACTATTTTAGTAGGTTCACGTAAGAAGTAGAACCTGCCGCGAACACGGTGAATTGATTACCATCCACGGTTATGTTCTCCACATACAAGGAGTCGCCCTCGATCATTTTTTTTCCTTTGATCCTTTCGGTAGCCGGCACCATTTTATTACCCTTTGATTTAAGGACATATGCATGCCTCTCCTTGAACAATTCTCCAAATCTCTTAGCAATCGAATTAAATATGGATGCCACGGGGTACTCTCTCATCTAACAACATTACATTGAATGACTCGGCAATATTTGTGGTCATCACATCATACCTGTTTCTTGGGAAATATGCTCTGCTCCACTTTTCAAAACCAACTTCATGCCTGAGGGGATTTTTCCTTGAATTCAGCAAAATGATCGTTGAACTCCTCCAAAGAATATGCCTTTGTCGCGTTGTAGTATAGATAGAGGGAATCTCCACAATGCTGATTTACTCGAAGATTTTCACTGAGGTGCCTCATGCAATATCCATGATGAGCATGATTGTAAACCTATGCAATACCATTGGTAATGCTCTTGTGTCTATCGTAAATAAAACACATATCTAATTCATCGACCACAATATCTTTCAACTTCTCAAAGAATAACGTCCAAGATGCATCGTTATCTTTTTCCACGACACAAAAGACAATTGGATAAACATGATCATATCTTGTGCAACAACGCTCAACAATACTCCCTCATATTTACCATGTAAATGAGTGTCGTCGGCCTCAATTACCTTTCTCATGTGGGAAAATCCCCTTATGCAAGCACCAAAAGCTAATCTATGAGTATCCCCGCTTACCATGATACAATATCTAGAACCAACATTAAGAGTGCCGACCATATATGAAAAAGCTGGTAAGTATGAATATTCGTGTTTCACTGTCCCTCGAACCATTTCTTTGGCAGTCACACCTCCCTTCCAACATATCCAATTGTTTAAGGTACAATAAAAAAATTCCTTAAAGATCTATACTATCATTTCTTGAAGACAAAATTTAAATTTGGTATGTCATTGTGAGGACATAAGGGCCTTAAAAACATTATCGCACCTTGATGTGCGAAGTGAACTAGGAAAAGAAGATAAGAATTAATAAACTTTTGACATGGGTTCAAGGATGTGCCGGAAGACCTATAGAGGAATATGACTAGACTGGAGCCTCTTTTAATCCCAAAGATATAGATAACTACACAATAAATTAATTGCTCATATTCAATATGAAGTATGAACAAATTCACAAGTTTACTTCAAGTTGTAAATATTTTTCTTGAAGTAATAAATGTGTTTCTCGACACTGCGATTGGAATAGAAGTGTAGTTTCAAATTGAATTCCATCACTCGGGTATGTTGATTTTAATAGAACACCCAAACAAACTGAATAGTTTTGTGTAAGATTTTTCCCTTTCAAGTATATATAATAAATTAAATTTTTTACTAATATGATACATTTTTCCTTTAATTTTCCATTTTAATAATTACTTATGATATATTTAAATGTGAAACTTTAAAATTATATCTATAAAGCAAAAGGTAGGGCTGCACTTTCTACACGTTAGAATTAGAATATTGTTCACTTTTTTCAGCCCTTTAAAATTTATTTATCTCTTCGCTAACGATTATTTATTTATTAGAAAATTTAATATATCAGGTTGATGTATATACGATTTTCCAAAAATATCAAATAGTAACACTTTCGGGAAGCAAAATGATAAATTATAAAACCAAATTAAAGATGATTAATTAAAGGATAAATGATAAGACCTTTACATTATTAATGTTCGTTACTTCGTAATCTTGTACGTAAGATAATATAGTGTTTTAGTTTTAATGACGGATATATTTTAAGTGTTATTTTATAAATTCCATGATTTTAAATACTCGCGTGAGGCGCGGGTAATTTTACTAATATATATATATATATATATATATATATATATATATAT
>JAJOOH010029260.1:0-10808 GCA_029582605.1 Solanum gracilifrons | reverse complement strand
ATATATCTTTTTGGTGCTCACTTTCTCAGAGAAAGTGAAAGGCATTTACTTTACCACATAAGCATTTAGGGAGATGATAATTTCAGTTTTAAACAGTTCAGGGGGTGATAGGATCCCCGTGAAGTTTGAGTGTGTAGTTGAGAATTCGGCAATAGATTATGAGGCATTTGCCCATTTTCTCATTATTAATTCATATATGAATAATCCTAACGTATCAAATGACCCCTTATTTTTTACAGCAATTTTCACATATAGCAAACATAAAAATCATATTTGTATGTTATAGCTAGTGTCAGCAAAATGAGCCCATATTTTAATGGGTTGGGTGGGTGATTTTTTACATGGGTAAAATATGGGTTGATATCCATATTCAACCCATAAAAATATGGGTAAAATATAGGTAAAGCATGGATTAGTCAAATGGATTAAACTTCTAACTTTTATTCACTATAAATTCATGATATCATTAAAAATATTGTAATTTCTCTTGCTTTTTATGTTCTTCTATAGAATTAATTACTTTTCACTATAATTGAAAAGGGGAAGTCTTTGCCCTCCAAAAATATATATTTTAAATGTACATTTCTTTTGTTACTTATAATTATATATTTTTTATTTGTTTAATTTTATATTGGATAATAAATAATAGTGTAAAATAAGCAAATCACGTATTAGTATTGACATTGCTTAAAGTGCATTAAGCATGTTTTAGTCCTAAAATGCAAATATTCATTTACTTTGAAATTAAAAATATTTTCCCCTTGCTATTACATAATTTTATTTTATATTGAAAAGTTATAGGATTTTTTTTTTTTACTTTTATGATACAATAAAACTAAATGAAGCATTTTCAACATTTTTCATCTAAAAAAAAGACTAAAATATTTTCTCCATGTTGAATTCTTAAGTAGAGTACTATTTACTCGTGAAAATATGGGTAAACTAGTATTTTACCCAATCCATTTTTACCCATATCAAATATGGACGGGTTGAATTATTACCCATTTTATGTTGATCCATTTTCAACCCGCTCAAATTTGACCCAACCCGCCCATTTGCCACCACTAGTTATAGCTAGAATTTGCATAATTGCGCTCTATAGCAAATTTTATATTTGCTATGGAGCTTTTGATTTGTATAATTCGCTAGATATATCCAATTTTATACAAATTGTTCAGTTTTGTATAAATTTATTTATACATTGTAATTTGTATAATAAGATCTGTATTTGTATAATTATAAGTGTATAAGACGAAAATATATGTATTTGTATTTGTATATACACTTTTCTTTCGCTTTATACAAACACAAACGCATTTGATACATTTTATACATTTGTATATCGAATGGGTAATTGTATACCGAAAATGAATAATTGTATACGAACCAGATGACAAAAAAATGGGATGTTTGCTCGAATTACAAATAAAATAAACTATGACTATAACATTTAATTTGAATTAATAGTTTGCTATTTCATACAATTTTTCCTATTTTTTATTATAGCATAGTAACTAAATATTACTACTTCTTTGTATCATATTAGTTGGCAGGTTATTAAATGATATATATACTGTCTCAATTTACTCTGTCTTACAATTGGTGTTTAATTATTTTTTTTAAATTATTTTTACTTGTTCATTCAAACAAAACAATCCGCTTTGCAAAAATAGTTTATAAAGTTTGGCGTGAGACAAATGTCATGTATTCTAACGTAAAATCCAGTTAAAAGAGGCCTTATTTCATACTCTACCGATAAGTAAGGGGGCAATAGGAAACTATTTGTTCTTCGTAGGAATTATATTTTTTAAGATGTATTAGGATACTTTAAGGAAAATGCGAGGAGCAAGATGTTTATCCTGATTTTAATTATTTCATGATAAATTATTCTGGAATAAGTTATTTCATCGTGTATATGAAATAATTTATTACAATACTAAGGTATAAATAATTCAAGAATTATCTAAAATCTCTAATCAAATACAAGATAAAATAATCATGCATTTTTTTATGAGATTATTATACCTTATACCTCATATCAAACAAGTCCATATTAATAAAAATGGTAAGTAAATTGCCAAAAAGATAATATATTCAAAAAAATATGATTAACTAGGTTAATTTAATAAAATAAAATCTAGTAATTTTTTTTCTTAAATGATATGCCAAGTCAATATTATTGACACTCCATGTTGACCTCATACTTTTTCAAAATTGGCACTTTAAAGTTTTTATTTAAAGTTTTTATTTAAAATGCATTTTTGCAATTTTAATTTGTTTTATTGATAATAATTCTTATTTATAAACATTAACATTTTTATAACTCTAACAATGATTTTCTCAATTGAGCAAATACGTCCATAGTGACTATCAATTTATTTTAAATTTCGTTTAATTTTAATCATTATTATTTTTGTCACAATCCATTGAATATAAATAAAACATTATTTCAATTTCACTAAATCATCATTTTCTTTCAATTGTTATAATTATTTATTAATAGTTTTTTTTATTAGCAAAGTTTATATATCCCATGATTTTGTAAAAATATAATTTTAAATTACCTCGATAAATTGGGTTAAACCCTAAAATCTTGCCCATTTTTTGCTGTCAACGACCGCCGGCCAAAACCCCTCTTCATCCACCGCCGGACCACCACGGAACCCCATTTCTTAC
The DNA here is from genome assembly GCA_029582605.1 of Solanum gracilifrons. Classification (NCBI taxonomy): domain Eukaryota; kingdom Viridiplantae; phylum Streptophyta; class Magnoliopsida; order Solanales; family Solanaceae; genus Solanum; species Solanum gracilifrons. The sequence continues at coordinate 8,132 of JAJOOH010029260.1, read as the reverse complement.
CCTCTTCTCCGACCCACCAAAAAACAACCAGCCACTAGTAACCATCCATCCCAGTCATTCTCCCGGCGAGCTCGCAGCTCAACTCCAGCCACGAGCTACCAGCAAACACACCACCGCGAACCTCACTGTTCCCCTCCCTCACCCCGTTACTCCGTCTCTGGTGCAGGACCGCGAACCAGAAACTCCGGCAAACCAGATGCGCTGCTGGCCAGAAACGATCAGATCCAGCGTTCTCCGGCGATCTATGTATCACTCTCTCTTTTTAAGTTTTATTTCTTCTCTGTTCTATGGTTGCAAATTATTTGATAGTATTATTTTCTGGGTGGATTAATTGTTCCAGTGATTTTCTTTGTTGTTTAGTTTTATTTTATTTTATTTTATTTATGTGTTAATATATTTGCTTTTGTATAGATCTGTTCAGAGCTGTTAAAATTCTCAATCATTTTTGTGGTAGATTTTTTCTATATTATATTTTCCGCCAATTATTTGCACTATGCTGTTAAAATTTTACAATCTCTGTCCTTTGTGCTTTGTTATGTTGCTACAATTTTTGCATTTGATTGATTTTATTAGGGGTATTCTGATTATTTGTTCTGTTAATTTTTTAAAGATTGTACTGTCATTTTTTTGAAATTCCTACCTTTTCGAATAAGTCGTCATACTCAAAAAAAATAATTCAATTAAATTGATTTAAAAGAAGTTTGATTTGTTTTTAATAGTCACCTAATTTTTAAAAATTATTCTCTCAGTTTTAAAAAGAATGACTAAATTTCTTTTTTAGTCTATTTTAAAAAGAGTAACACCTTTCCTTCTTTGACAACATTTCAACTTCATTTTCACGTGGTATGTGTAAGACTACAAGATTAAAAGACATTTTTATACATTTGACATAATTTTAATTTAGAATCACAAGATTAAAAAGTCTTCTTTCTTTTCTTAAACTCCGTTTCAAGTCAAAGTAGGTCATTCTTTTTTAAACAGATGAATTACTAATTATCTAACAAAAATAATCTACGAAACCAATTAGATTCTAGTTAAAAAGGTTCAAGTTATTTTGAATGATAGTGTTAGCACTTTAAAGAATTCCCAAAGATGGGTCTTGTCTGAACTCATTTTTTCAATTGAAAATGAGTTGAAAATAGTGCACAAATATAATAAACATGAAATATACGTAAATACTAAATTAAATCATTAATATAAGAAATGGCTTAATATTTGTGTAAAATATATACATAAACAATAATAATGAATTAAAATATTATTCAAATGTTTTTCGAATTCGTTGGAAACTAATTTTGAGTACTTGTGAATACACTTAGTAAAAGTGTTAATAATAAATTAATATGAATGAAAATAAATGATGGAAAGGGTGGTGATGGTTTGTGTTGTGTTCATAGCGGTAGATTTAGTTGTTGTCGGAAAAGGAGAAAGGGGTCGTTTGGGTGGTGGTTGTTGGGGATTATCTGTCGTTGAAAAATAATTAAGGAGAGAAATCCTTGAAAAATTCTTAATATTTCAACCCAAATCTGAAGATTATCCACGACCATTTACTATGGAAAGAAGTAAATAATTATATAGGCAATTCGAAATAATTATATCTCCAAAATCATGGGCTTGTGGCTATCAAAATCATGAATCAATTAATCTAGTTGTGCTTATTCATCTATGTTCAAAGTGAATTAATAGATGTTTTAATTATAATAAAATAAATCATAACAATGTAATTAACGGTATGTAAAAAATACAATTGACAAAAATGTGATTTAATAAAATTGAAAAATCTAATTTTGATTAAATCACAGTTTTGAGCTCATGATTTTGTAGAAATAATGGGTTTGAATGATCTAGTGGATAATTTTTAGATTTGTAATGAAATTTTCAGATATTTTTTACTCTCTAAACATTTTCCCTCTTTACTATTTTGTCCCGCGCTTCGATCAATCATAAACTAGCCACCACCAACAGCGAACCATACCCCCCAATTTCCTTAACAGCTCCATCGGAGCAACAAATCAAACCCTTTTTCCTTTGCTCGTACATAAGCCGAACAACTAGGTCATTCAAACGAGCCCACCACTGTTCCTCTTCTCCCCTTTCACCATACTGGCGAACCATCCCAAAATCGTTGCCCCTATTCTACAGACACCCACCAAATAACCCCTTGTCTTTCTCAGTGAACACTAGATAACCAAACAAACCCCAGTGAATACCTGTTGTCGCACCCCTATTTCGAACTAGCCGAAACAGTTCACAACATAATATGGCTGTCACTCTGATTTTGGAAAAAATTATTTTATTTTTGTTTTAGAGTCGCTACCTAAATTTTAAGGAAAATATTAGAAAAATCATTTTTATATGTAAATGTAAACTCTGTTTTGATTTGCGAAATCAATGAGATTCTGAGTAAGGGTTTTGGTTATTTGAGGGGAAGGTATTAAGCATCCCTCAGAGCCTATCCGAAGATAGTCCTTAAACTTAATTTAGAAAAATATAATTAGGAAAATTTATTTATTTATTTGCTTTAAAAATCAATGATAAGTAAATCTCGTTAGTTTAAGAAAAAGAGTAAAATACAAGGTATTACACATATACGTCTATAAAATAAAATTAATAGTAGTATGTTTATCATATGGTAAAATAAATAAATGCACTTAAAATGTATGACAAGTTTTTATATGTTGGAAAATATAAATGTATCATAATAAACTTATTCTAAAAATATATAGATGTTGAATTTATGAAAATACGTCATTTTATTAAGACGTGAAAGAAAATAAAATAAGATAGTAGTTGAGTGTAAGTATATAGTAGTATGTGTGAAAAATGAAGTTTAATAAAATAAATGATGATACTAAGTGTTCAAATATTATATAAAGTTTGTGATCTTAAGTATAGTATATTCATGTAAGTTGTTTAAAACATATGACCACTTGCTATTTATTTATATGTACAGACGAATTGACGATAGATTAGATGTAGTAAAATAATATGTATATTTAAGTGTAAGAATTTATAAATTATAAAAATAAATAAATAACGTTCATAAAAGGGATAGTAGATAAAAAATAATAGGTTATGTGAAAAATATAGAATTTATACCTTTATGTGTATGACATGTTTATGTGTATACCTTGTATTTTGAACATGTTGGCATATCTAAAATCTTGAAAAATATTATGAAATTGACTAAAATAATATTCTATTTGAAAAGCAATAATAGTAAATATATTTTTTCATAAAAAGGGATGATGTAAAAAAAAAATATAAAATAGGCCAAGCTGGAGTTTCTACTTTGGAACTCATTCTGGCCTAAAATATTACTAAATTTAAAATAGGCCTAGCTAGAGTTTCTTTTCCCAAAATGGTCAATTTGAAGATAAATGAATAGTGAACTGATGTATATCATTTTTTACACATGAGAACCGATTCTAATTGAGCTGAAAATGAGTACAAAAAAAATATAAACAGCCAGCAACAATTCACAAAAATAACCATTTGGACTACAACAAAATGAACCCCAAAAGAACCATAGACATATTATAACCTGTAACCTTAACACAAGCAAGAATCAGATCATATTTTTTTTGTACCAAATGAGACGAGAACTAACCATAGAATATATAAGAAAGCAAAGATACGAATACAAGTTGAGATATATATCGTCCTATACGATTAGAAACTCAAACGAGTCACACTAGTGATGATAAACAACTATAAGAAACCATATCCAATCATGTAGCAAAATTATGCCTAAAGAAGAGCTCCCTATTACGAAGTATGAAAATTGAAAACAAATGGCATCTAAGCAGAGGTTTGGAGAAACAGAACCATACTTGAAATTATTAGCAAACAAATTTAACACAAAACATCCCAACTACGAGCAACATACTGAAATCGAATAGAAAAAGGGAGAGATTATTGACCTTGTGTTAAACAGCAAACTAAAGCTTCAACGTCAAGAGATTTCGACTTCGAAACTTCCTCTTCAACTCGAAACAAAAAAATGAAAACAAAGAGCAGAAAGAGAGAATTTTTAAACTCTAAAAGCTCTGAAGTGTTGCAGTTCTTCAATCGTTTTCCTCGATGCTGCTAGATTTTCTGGATGGTTGTTGGAGATTTTTAGTTGATTCTTGGATGTTTTATTGAGACCCGAAGTCCATCCTTTTATAGTCGATTTGGGCTCCAAGAATTTAATTTTTGAATTCTTGGAAATGCAACTCTCAGAGGAAACAACAAAGAAATCATGAAGGGGAAGAAAAATTTCTCAAAAATCGACCTTTTCAAGTCGATTTGAGAGGGTTGAGTGATTGATGGGGCATTTTTTCGAAGGTCCAAAGCCGTTCTTTGTTGAATGGGATGGGGGAGCACGTGGGGGCGGCCCTGGGGCGATGGGAGAAGAGCCTGGGGTGTATGTGGGCGGCGATAGAAGAGGAGCTTTGGGTGTTGCTTTGGGGAAGAGGAAGAGGCGTGGGCGACTAATTCTGGGAAAAGAAAAGCGTTGGGACGGTGGTAGAGTCTATTTAGGAGAAGGAAAAGTCTTACTCATTTTGGGCCGGCTGATCGTTTGATCGGACGGTCAAAATTAATCAAGAGTTAAATAAATATTATATATATAATATAGAAAAATGTTGAGATTAAATCGGACGGTTGAGATTGAATTTGAAGAAGCACAATTCATGTGCTTCTTATGTGGCACGCGTGGATGGACCGAATTAGAATGACTTGGATTGCCAATTTTATTTTATTTTTGCTTAAATTAGACCCATTTAAATTATAACTTCTTTATTAGATAGCCATAATTTATTAAATTAAAAATAATTATTTTGCAAGACTAGCTTATTTGATAAAATTAATATAAATTAGTAATTCATTAATTAATTAAGCTTTCCTAATTATGAAAAAAAAATCGAAAAATGTTTATTGTAACAATAGAATTTATATTTAATTTAGAAAAAATCGAGTTAACCCTTAAAAACAATATTTATTGGACATAAAAATTAAAAAATGAGAAAGTAAGTAGTAATATTTATATAATATATTTAATTTTTTATGAAAAAATAATATTTCTGAAATAAATTTACTAAATAAAATAAATAATTAAAAATCTTTTTTTTTTTCATATTCCTACAAAAATTTCATAACATATATATATATTATTATTATTAAAACTTTAGTTAAATAAATGTGGAGAGCCAAAATTGGATGTCAACACTGTTTGAGCCAGCATGCTGACACCAGCTCCTGAACATCAATCAAAGTGTCGCTGCTATTGCTATGTCCTCATTGAACATGATACGGCCATTTGTTTGTTCTCCCCCAAATATAGTGCATTTTGTGACGTCCCGCCACTGACATGGGCAAATTTTGCAGCCAAAGAGGCGTAGAGGTTTCTAGAGTTAAGGAGAAAACTCTAGAATACCTTAGATAATTCAAGAAGGCCTTAGAGAATTCTAGACTATGTAGAATCCTCTAGAAAGGGGGCCAAAGTGTAAATAATTTAAGGACTCCCCATGTAAATATTAATTGCACTTTAGTCCTTGGAGAGTAGTATAAATAGAGGTGCCACCATTTGCAAAGGCATCAAGCAAGTTGTAAGCAATCTTCCAAAGCCAATACAAAAGCCTTCTTCCAAAAAAAGCTCTCTTTGATCCTTCTAAGTCTTTCTTAAAACATTCTTTTAGCGATCTTAGTCGTAAAGGCTTACTTGACCTTACAAGGTTGTGAAAGATTCGTGAGTAAATTGTCAAGTGTCGCACAGAGCTTTAGTAAGACTCTAAATCCGTGACAAAGTGGTATCAGAGCCAGGTTCTGCACTAAGGGAATGGCGACCAAAGGAGACGTAAACGCCGCTAGCACCACCAACATCCGTCCGGATGGTGGAAAGAAGAATCGCAAGGGAAAGAAGCACCAAAAGAGTCCTGAAGAAATACTGCCGGATCCCACACCAAGCGATGCGCTAACATCTCATCCAACCACCGAGGCTAGTGACGAGAAACGTGGCGAGGAGCCCATCGACGTCACCGCAGGAGAAGAGTGGGTCTCAAGGGTTGAAGTGGCCAGGCAGGCCGTGGAGATATTAGGCCGGCGCATGAACATGGCCGATGGCAAATTCAAGACTCTTGAGGACTTCACCCTTGAGGAGACCGAAAACATCCGCAAGGAGTTGGAGGGCCGCCAGCGGGCCGAGTTCGAGATGAAGGAGGCCATCACTTCCTTGGAGTGCCGTCTCATTGAGGCATTGAACACAATAGAAACCATAAAGGCCGAAATGAGGACACTCAAGGAAGGCAGGGAACCTGGAGGATTGACGTCACCCGACTGTGATAGGGAGGCCAGGATTGACGCTCCAAAGCCACCCGTGTTTAAGGGCGTTCATGACGCTAAAGAGGTGGAGAACTTTTTGTGGCACTTGGAGAACTACTTCAAGTGTAATCGGGTGAAGAGTGACGAGAACAAGATCAACACTGCTGTGTTGTATCTTTCTGAGATGGCCATGCTTTGGTGGAGACGCAAGGAAGCTGACATAGGGAATGGGGCGTGCACCATCAACACGTGGGAACAATTCCGCGAGGAGTTCAAGAAATACTTCTTCCCTACCAATGTCAAATACGAGGTTAAACGTAAGTTCAGGAAGCTGAAGCAAACAGGAAGCATACGGGCGTACGTAAAGGAGTTCACGACGCTAACGCTTCAGATTCCCAACCTCACGGACGAGGACATGTTGTTCCACTTCATGGACGGGTTGCAGAATTGGGCCAAGACAGAGTTGGAGCGGCGACAAGTCAAAACCATAGATGAGGCCATCACTCAAGCAGAGTCCCTGGCGGACTTTAAACATGATCGGCATGACAAGGCAAAGGGCAAAGATGTAAGGAGTAGTCATGCCAAAGGTGGGGGAGATCGTGGCCGAAGCAAGGAGCAGCAGGCACACCCCAAGCAGCACGACTCCCACAGGTCGGACAACAGGCGGTTCGTGCGCCAAAATTACACGGAGAAGAAGGCGCAGACCACTAAGGGAGATGGTTGCTACATATGCGGAGGACCACACGGCTATGCCAGGTGCCCGGAAATGAAGAACCTTGGTGCCATCCTACGTGAACGGAAGGAGAAGGACGCACAAGAGCAAGGACAGGACGCGGGCACGACGCAATTGGGCATGGTTGGACTATGCGGGGCGATAGCCAAGCAGACAGAGAAACCCGGAGACTTCAACACGCAGTATGTAGACATCTCCATCAACGGACATACAGCTCGTGCCATGGTGGACACCGGGGCAGAAGCAAACATCATGACCAAGACAGCGGCAGAGAAGTTAGGACTGAAGTATGTTCCAAGCAACACCCGTCTCAAGACGGTCAATGCACCACCGACCCCCGTGTGTGGAATCGCCCAAGGAGTGAGCATCACGTTGGGACATTGGCAAGGTAAGACAAATTTTACCGTCGCTCTTTTAGATATCTTTGACATTATTCTTGGGCAGGAGTTCTTCCAGCGCTGCCATACGATGATCGATCCCTACCTCCAACGACTCATGGTCATGGAGCGGGAAGGGTCGTGCATGGTACCTATAGTCAAGGTACCGAAAAAGGAAGGACATACCCTCTTGTCGGCCATGCAGATAGTGAAGGGCCTGAAGAAAAGAGAATCGATGTTCCTAGCTACCATTGCAAGTTTGGGAGAAGACGATGGTGCTAAGAGGACCTTGCCACCTATTATAGAGAAGGTCTTTGAAGAAAACAAGGACGTGATGCCAGACGAGCTACCGAAGACCCTACCTCCGAGGCGTGAGGTAGATCACAAGATAGAGCTGGAGGTTGGAGCCAAGCCACCCGCGCACGCACCTTATCGCATGGCTCCACCCGAACTAGAGGAGCTAAGGAAGCAGTTGAAGGAGCTCCTCGAGGCCGGTTACATCCGTCCATCCAAGGCACCTTATGGCGCACCGGTACTGTTCCAGAAGAAGAAGGATGGATCCTTACGTTTATGCATCGACTATCGGGCGCTCAATAAGGTAACAATTAAGAATAAATACCCTATCCCGCTTATTGCAGATTTGTTTGATAGACTTGGGCAGGCCAAGTACTTCACCAAGGTGGACCTCCGAAAAGGCTACTACCAAGTGCGCATCGCAG
>JAJOOH010029259.1:0-11744 GCA_029582605.1 Solanum gracilifrons | reverse complement strand
AGCTGAAGTTTGATACATTGGAGGAGGAGTTTGATAATTTTCCTGAACGTTGGCACAGTTGGGGGCGGCATTTCGATAGTGATGAGATGGACTCTGGTAAACTGGAGAGGGAGTTTGGTAGATAGTAGGGGGAGTTTGGTAGCTAGGAGGGGGAGTATTTTGATAACTGGGAGGAAGGGTATTTTGGTAATTGGGGGGAAGGGTATTCTGGTAATCAGCCTATGTATAACAAGCCGAGTATGAACTCTGTGAAGGTCGAGAACGACCTTGGTATGATGAGGATTTCCTTGGGGTCTTCTTCCCCTCATAAGAGATAGATGACACATCGTCTCTTTTCTTCTTCAACAAGCCCGAAGATCCGTGCTAGGCAGCAATACGGGTAATCTTCCCAGTTCTCAATCCATCTTCGATAGTCTATCCAACCTTGACTATCTCAGCAAATTTCGCTCCAACGAGCAACATGATTCTGTTATAATATTCGACAATTTTATTTTCTGACATAGGAGGTCTAACTCTAGCTGCCTCCTTTCGTCATCTATATGTGAATTCTCTGTAATTTTCCGTCGGCTTTTGCTTCATCTTCTCCAAGGAGTAACGATCAGGAACGATCTCCACATTGTAGGCGAATCGTTTGATGAAGTCCTTAGCTAGAGCGTTCCAGCTAGACCACTGTCTCGTTTCATGAGACGTAAACCATTCTAAAGCCTCTCCGCTCAGACTTCGGCTAAAAAGCCACATTAACAAAGTTTCGTCTCTCCCAACTCCCACAAGTTGGTCACAGTAGGCCCTCAGGTGTGCTAAGGGGTTCCCCGTTCCTCCGAAAATGTCGAATTTTGGCACTTTGAACCCTTCCGGGAGGTCCAACTTCGGATGAATGCACAGGTCTTCGTAGCTCAACCCGGCAACCTCAGGAATGCAGTTTAACTCCTTCATGGCTTTTCTAATTTCCTGTTTCATATCCATCTTAGCGGTATCTTTCTTTGACCTCCGCTCTCTCTCCATTTCCTCATAGTGGTCGAGCTCAGAACAATTGGCGTAAGGCTCATTGGGGATAGGGATTTGGAAAGTAGCTTTCTGAGGTAGGGGTGGAGCAATGGAGGGACTTTGGGCATTTTGAGTGGCTTGATAATTTTGAAGGAAAGTCTGGAAGTTGGTATGTTGATTTTGGTGATGGATGGAAATGTGCGGGGGATTAACAATTTGACTTTGAGGGGGTAGGCCAGTTTGGTGGTTTGCATTGGGGGAAAGGAGTGCTGCTTGGGGGTTGGTATTCTGAGGAGGGGGTGGTGTTTGGTAAGAGGCTGAGGCGTAATGGGGTTTTGGGTGGTAAGGTCAATGATGGAGGGATTACGCCAAGACTTAAAGGTGGGTTCTGAGCTTGTTCCACATTAGGAGGGGGAATTTGAGCTGGAGGTCTTCCGTCTAGTTGAGCGTTGACAGCAAAAATCGAAGGAGGCAAATCTTGTTTTCTCTGCATCTCGACCCTCATCTCAGCAATTTGTTGCATCAACTGCAGGATCAGCTCATTCTGATCAGCAAGGGCGGGATGAGCCACCACGACATCAGTAAGACTAGTTTCTTCGTTGTTATCACCCATTGCTACTTTTCCCTTTTGTGACTTTTGAATGGGGAAGGAATCTGTAGGACATTTAGATCTAGTGAAATAAGGATGATTAGCCAGTGTATCAACGCGGATCAGTTCTAACTACCTGTAGAGAAAAAATAACTCAAATGCAAATCTATTAGTATTAGCTTTGGATGAATATTGCAAGATATCACGTAGAAAACAGATAAACACATAAAAGTTGTTTTGTCTGAGAACATGTCAACCCACGAATAATAGGGACTGACTTTTGAACAAGCAGGAATTTGCTTGTTTTTATATTGAGGTTGGTGTCTCAGAAAGGTTAAGTTACGTTGAGCTAAGATCTTTTAGCTGCATCTCTCGGCATCTGTTGATGTGAATTCAATGTTTCCTTGTATAATGAAAGAGGGGGAAAAGAAAATTTGAAAAAGATAGGGGCCGGGCCTTGAAAGGCTGCCTACGTATCTCCCAGGGAGAATTCAGGCCCTATGTAGTTCGAATAGAAGGGAAGTTTCATTTTCATTCATTCATTTCTTGAAGATTACAGGGAAAGTGAAAAACAGACGATAAAGCTCCTAAAAGATAAAAATGTGCCTCCACCCAAACCATTCTTCTTTCGATTGTCGCATTAATCACGGGAGGTAAACTCATATGCTTCGAGGGTGGTTTTCTCATTTCCTTCCTTTCATCATCCCTGAAGAGGAGGCCTATAGACAATTTTCTCCCTAGTATCTTCTTCAGCAGCTTCAGGTCCGGTGCCTTCGGGACCACTGATGTTGGCCTCTTGGTTGAAAAAAAAGTGTTTTTCAAGTGGCTTCTGAAGCATCATTGTCGTGCCCCATTTTTCTTAAAACGGACTTTCTTTTCGAATGCACGACCTAAAAACTCTTTTGGGCTTTGGACCTATCAAGTTGACCGAAATCCTTGGTCGAAACTTGCTGTCTCCGTTGTTGTCCGTCGCTGCTGGACGGGGCAGTTGCTGCTGTTGTTTTCACGTCGAGCTGTTGTTGTTGTTGCTGTCATGAAGTTGCTGGAGTTGCTGGTTTTTGCTGGTGTCGCTGGTTGCTGCTGCTTGTTGGAGTCGGCTGGAGCTGCTGGTTCGTTGGTGGCTGCCGGAGTTGTTGTTGTTGTTGGTTGGTGGAGTCGGAGCTCGCTGGCAGGAGCTGTTGCTGCTAGTCAGAGCTGGCTGATCTTGTTGTTGTAGCCGGCTGCTGCTGATGTTCTCGCTGAGCTGCTGTCCACCGGAAATTAGAGCAGAGGCGACCAGCGCCTGCTGGTTCTCGCGTTGCTGCTGCTTCGCCGGAGAAGAAGAGAGAAAGGAGAGGGAGAGAAGGAGAAGAGGAATACGAGAGAGATGAAGCTGCCATCAGACTACGTAGTGGCCGTTCTCACCGGCGAAGGGGAGGCAGAGAGATGGTGGAGACCACTCACTTTGGGAGAGGAGAGAAAAAGAGTGAATAAATTTTAGAGTTAAGAGGTCTGTTTTAGAGTAGAATAGGAAAGAAATGAGGGATTTCATCTCATCCATTGATTTATGTTGTGATGTGAGGCTGAGATTTAAAGGATAAGATCGACGGTCATGATTAAAGATTTCATGATTTGGATTAAATTAAAATGGCTAGAATTGGAATGGACAAATGGCTATAATTGAAATACAAAATGGATTGAATAGGCTAGAATTGAAATGAATTAGAATAGAATAGGCTAACAATTAAATGATTTTGAGAAAATTTGAAGAAATGCTATCCAATTAAAATGCTAGAAAATATTATAATTAAAATTGCTTAAATTTTAAAACATTTGAAATATTTTGAGTTTTACTAATAATTTAAAAATTATTTTAATAGTATTTACAATCATTTTTATAAAGCATGCATACTAAAATTACAACTTTTTAGACAAAATCGATTAAAATTTTAAATTCGACATATTAAAAAAAAATACGTATTTAATCGAATAGCATTTCTAAAATTGCTAAAGGTCGGTCAAAATTGGGTGTCAACAGCTGTCCCTTAGTTGCTCGATAAAGAATGATGAATTGTCAGGCAACCAACATTGACTTAGTAGCCTATTTTGTCCGACCGACTAGAGATGTCAGTAAGATCAATTAAAATGACATAGAGTTGAAAAATGGTACGACCGAGACTTTGGTATTAAGTCGCCTATATATCTCTGGTTATACGAGAATCAAGTCATGTGTAGTTCTGGATTTAGGAGTAAACGAGACTCCTAAAAATTGAAAGAGAGGTACGGTATACGAATGAGAATGATAACGGCTTGAATGGATAAGATTAGAGTAGCGAGAAAGGCATGACAGAGAAACTTCAATTTTAAGAGTGTAGAATCTGATGAAAAGCGGTAATATAAGTATCCAAAGGTTAAATAAAAAAAAATGGTAATATGAGTAGTAAAGAGTTGATAGGGCTTTTGTTGCGATGGATGTTAGCACGATAATTGTAGCCGAGAGATGAAAATGTCTTATCTGCAAAATGTTAGTCTCTGCAAGTCTGTATCTTGTAACATTATTAGAGAAAATATATCAAACAAACAATAAAGTTAAACATGATGCAATTTCCCATATCGACAATGATGTTTGCCATAAAACTATGAAAAATGATGTCTTAGGCTATGATGTCTAGGGCCATGGTACGCAAAAATTATATCCTCAGGTCATGAAAATGTTGTCTGCGGGCCATGAAAAGTGATGTCGTTAGACTATGACACCTTTGGATCATGAGAAGCAGAAATTAAATCCTTAGGCCATGATATGATGTCCGAAGGCCATGAAAGATGCATTTAGACCATGACGCCTTCGGAACACAAGTAATGAGTAAAGAAAGCGTATCTGTAATTCGGGCATCTGTTGATACTAATAGCTTGATCGGAGTTTATTCGGGCTTATGTAATTTCGAGCACAATGCAATCTCGGGCACATGCAATATCGGGTACAATTCAATTTTCGGGCTCATGTAATATCGGGCACAATGCAATTCTCGGGCACATGTAATATCGGGTACAATGCAATTCTGGGACACATGTAATCTCGGGCACAATGTAATCTCCGGGCATAATATAGTTTTCGGGCTCATGCGATAATTGTTTGAGGGCATAAACTTTCGCTTTTTAGAAGGATTGAGTGTCATTTGTTGACGGATTCAGAATATTGTAGCTTTGACCCTTCGTCCTATTGTCAGGAGTAGGTGCAGTTGAAAAGGTTGATATGTCGGGCTTGATATGAAGTAGTTTGATCCTTTTGTCTGATTGGAAAGGTAGGGTACCATTAATCGGCGATTGTCGGGCTCAAAATAGCTTGGTCCTTTTATCTTGTCAGAAGGATAGGACGTCGTTTATTGGCGATTTGGGCTCAGTGGAATAGTTTGGTCCTTCGCCTTGTTGGAAGGGCAGTGTGCCATTTGTTGGCAACTTTTGAGCTCTAAATAATGTAGTTTGATCATTCTTCCTATTGGAAGGTCGGAATGTCATTTATTAGCGATTTTTTTTTTGATATAGCGGCATATTGATCCTTCAAGCGATGTTGAAGTTGCTTCTTGTTTATGTACCTGTCTTTTCTATATTCAAAGAAAAAGAGTTAGTTTAAGGGGAAGGTTGATCTGTATCCCTGATTTGGCACAGTGCTCTTTTGACATCTGCTAGAATGTCCTTTGAAGTGTTGCCGAAAATTTTGAGGGGACCTCAAAATTTTCTGCCCCAGTGTAGAACTTCTGCTATTCTGATCTTCGTTGCAGAATGTAGCTTGATTGTTGTGAATTTTTGAGATCCTCTCAAAATTCTGTTCCAGTCTTGATTTGCAAGAAAATATGTTTTTTGAAAGAATTTTCGAAACCCTTTCAAAAATTCTGCCCCAGTTATTAATTTGCTTAAAGAAATGCTTTTGCAGGAATTTTGAGTTCCCTGCAGAATATTCTGCTTCAGTATCATCACTTGCAAGAAAATGTCCTTCTGATGGAATTTTTGAGACCCTCTCAAAAATTCTGCCCCAGTTAGCAGGGAAAATGGAATTTTTATTATGATATGACCGAACTCCATAGAAGCGCCTACGTATCCCCTCTTAAACGGGAATTAGGTCTAACGTAGTTCCAAATACAAAGAGCATAATTCAAGACATTAAACAGAACATATAGCAACAACCAAAAGATAGATTCTGACCAAACTTTATTGCCCATATGCTAACATGGGTACCTTCCTTGTCAGAACTTGACGGAACATAAATGTAGAGAACTTGTGCTTAAATGGCATAAGTCTTTATTGGAAAGTGATTCAAATGACCTTCAACATGTTCATTGTTGGGGTTCCGTTGGCGCGAAGTCCTCCAAGCATATGATCTTGATATCAATCAATTGTTGAATCTTGTCTTTCAGATCGCGACATTCTTCTATGGTATGTTCTTTCATCCCTGAGTGATAAGCACAAACCTTAGAGTGTTCAACCCATCTTGCACGTGTATTCATTCTTATTTCACTCATAGGAGCGATGTGACCAGCAAGCCTTAACTTTTCATAGAATTGATCTATAGGCTCAGTCAAAGGAGTGTAAATTTTGATGGGCCTTTTCTCAGCATTAAATAGATTTTTGCGAATATGTTTTTGAGTGAGGGTTTTGACATTGTGAACAGGATAAGTAGGCTTTTGATATGGGGGCATTTGATATGAAGGGATTTGATATGGTATGAGCGGCGCACAATACCAAGGGACTTAGTGTAGAGGTGTTTGGTATTGAGGAACTTGTAAGGGAGGACTCGGCAGACTCGGAGTAAGATATGAAGGTCTGGAAGCATAAGCATGATGTTGAGGAGGATATGGGTAATTTGGAAAGTGAGTGTTCCTTGGAGGCATTTGAATAAAGTTTGGTTGATTTTGAGAAGTGGGGTAAGTTGGTGGAGGATGAGAAGTAGGGTGAGTGGGTGGAGGATTATCTTGGAGAGTGGCTTGACTTGTGACATGCCATTTATCTATGTTTGTCTCCAAAGTGGGATCGACAGAGAGTAACAACTTCGCCCACCCGCGCATATTAGACACTTCTTCTTCTAGTTCCCTTATTTTCTTTTTCAGACTTGAGACCAACTCGTCTGAAGGATGCTTCTTTTCAATAGTCTTACTCATAACTTTCTCATTAATCGCTTTCCTCTTCCCTTTGTGGTTCTCATTTGGAAGAGAAGGGAGAGAGTCATTTGATAGCGTATGGTAAACCATGGTCTACAGATCAATCATTGGGGGAGGGTAAAAATAAAAGTAAAAGCAAAAGAAAACCCAAGTTAGAGCATTGCATAAATTGAAATAACAAACACATTATTTTAAGATAAACGCCCTAAATGCAAGGAGCCTCGTTGAGCCAGAGGTAGGCCTAAGACGACATATAAGTGATGTACAATAATTAATTCAAGCCTTATTTGCCAATTTGGAGTTTAGATTAGAGGAAATAAACAAACTTTATTTATTAAAAACTTCGAACAATACATCATAATTGAAAAACAAAAACTGAAATAAACTAAGGGAAAGGGGGTAACAAATGGGAAAGTCATCCTAAATTCTGAAAATCTTAAAGATATCGGTTCCAAGAGCTTGGCGCCAATTGACTTCTTCTAGAAGGAATGACTTCATTCTTGATCTTCAACACGTTGCGTGCCCATATGTTTTCCTTTTCATCAGTGAGCTCATAGTATCCTTCCTCACTCACTTCTCTGTCTTTGACCTCCTTTAGGATCCATATGCAATACTCACGTGTGCATAAGGCATGTCGTGCACCCATAGGAATGGTTAACACTCGCTCCCATCTTCAAAGTATGATATGGGCTTGTGGTTTATCTAATCCAAATTCATACTTAAACTGCTCCATGCCAGATCGGAGTGGTATTACCTGAGTTCGCCCAAATTGGCGGAGTACTCGAAGATGAGTGTATGGTTGCATGCCTTTTAAGCCAATGAGCTGAATGAAGTATCGATCATCGCCTCTTACTATTGCATGAGGGGTGGACAACCAATGGAGCTTCCATTGGATGCGGTAGCTCTCGAGCTCTGTCAAGAATATCTGCCAGTCTACGAATCCTACAGGGGTGGTGAAAGCTACCATTCTTCTTGGATGATTATCAATCTTGTTGCCATAACCCAAAAAGATGTCTACCGCGTCAGACCGCAGTTAGAAGTGTTCAATAGCCCATAAATGCAGCAAAATGTTGCATCTTTCGAAAAACATTCGACCATCGACACATGCTGACAGACTTCTCATTATTTCCGCCAAGATCATGGGTACTAGGGTTTTCCTAAGTTCGCCCTCTCTTTGGGCTAAATCTCGAACCACATAACCCAAGTGTGTGTCAATCTTTCCCCTTATCTTAGGAAAAATCAGGGATCCTAATAGGGTAATGGCAAAGGTATTTAGGCAATATGTTTCTCATTCCTCGACGGAGCATTCAAACTCATTAATAAAATAGTAATAACTATCATCTTGGCCAAAATGTGAATACAGAAAGTCGAAATAAATCCACCCAAGGTCTAGAGAAGGCAAGGTTGGATTTGACTTCATTCCCCGACTTTTTAGAAACTCCCTCGATGATGGCTTATATGGTACTATCATTTCACACTCGTGGTATGGCATGTCAATGAAACCACTTATCTCCTCAATCATTGGTGCCAAGTCGAAATCCACGAATTTGAAGACCATCCTCACAGGGTCCCAAAATTTTAGCAAAGCTCTAATCAAGTAAGGGTTTGGTATGACAAAGATGAGGTAGGTAAGACCACCCAATAACTGCCGAATCTCTCTTTCACGGTCTCTCTTGATATCCATTCACCAGTTCCTTGGCTTGTGGTTTACATCTACGACCATTTGCGGATTTGGGGAGTTGAAAATGTTCATGACTATGCAAATAAAACAACAAATGACTTCTAAACTCCATTTTGGCAAAGTTTGGCTTAATTTAATTAACGTGATCACATTGACACATAAATATGCAATTTGTCTAAAGGGTGTTGGAGCCCTTTGAACAATAGGGTGGCTATCAATTATGCGGATTGACACCAAGGGTCAAACCACCTAAGGCTTATGCAACATGTATGACCTAATTAAGATTTCTAAGACTTGGTTTGACACGGATTTGAAAGGGATTCTATGCGAGAAGGCTCGTGATTTCCTGGTAGTAAGACTATTTGTTTCGTCCACGCATATGCCGACTCTCTATAATTGGGTGTTTGAAGAGAATTTAAGTAGTTGTGAGAGGTGCAAAAGCACAACATCACGGTAACAAAATAAAAAAAGGAAGAGGGTCCCAATTAGGGGAAGTATGAGCAGAATGTCAGTTATCAAAACAATAACATTTAGCACTTAGATGGAAAATAGTAACACATAAACAGTTTTATAAAAAACGGTAAATAAATGAACAAGTAGATAAATGCATACATAACTAAAAGAAATAAACATACAAACACGTTGGAGAATAAAGTCAATAAGGAAAGAAGGTGTGGGGTTAAGCATGCAAGTAAACAAATAAAGGGAAAAGAGGAAAAGGCGAAACATGAAAATAAACAAATAAGGGAGAAGGAAAAGGAAAGAAACATGAAAGGCATACAATAAATAAGGAATCAAATAGACAAGGAAAACTAATAACATGTTAATAACCAAACAATAATAAAATAACCAAGTAAACCTCACATAAGCATGAAACACATAATGGTAAGAACCTAACGTCCCCAGCGGAGTCGCCATTCTGTCGCGCCCCCTTTTTCTTAAAATGGACTTTCCTTTCGAATGCACGATCTAACAACTTTTTTGGGCTTTGGAGGATTGGATTGAAGAGTCGTCACCTAACGAATTAAGGTGTGTTAGGCTCCTATCTAACCTAAACTAGTTTAATTAAGGTCAACAAATCAGAGATTAGAGTAAGGGTTCAAATTACCTCGAGGGAAAGGTATTAAGCATCCCTCGAGGTCCACAAATGTGGATCCCAACCGTATCTCATGCAATTTATGGGGGTTACAAGTAGCAATTAAGGTCATTTCATTTACTATTTACTTAATCTAAACATGTTTGCTAAGTGATAACTATGACTAAACATTAAGATTAATTAAGTTAGTTAATTAATTATTTAAGCATGCAAACTAGGTGGTGATATAATAACAAATAAATATTAAAAGAATTACTAAAAAGATAAGCGAGGGGACAGAAAAATGCACAATTAGATGAATAAACAATTTTTATTTTTACTTAAGCTACCCCAAACAATTAATATAAACATATAAAAGGGGAAGGGAAAAGGAGACTCTGAATGACTTTAGGATCAGCACTCGACTTTATTTTTATTTTGATAGGCTTTTGTGTAAGGACTGACAAACCAAGGTTTGTCGCTTTAAGCCTGAGTCAATGTCATCATATTCATAGGGCTTAAACTACCCATACCCCACTACCGCATGCTTTCTGTTTCTTAAGAGGTGCCTAGCATTCCCACTTAAAATCCAAGAGGCATCGAACTACTATTAGGATGGATTTAAACAAAAGAAAATTCCTAATAGGCCCGCCTAGACACCAAGTCAAACATTTTGGACGAGCATTTAGCACATAGGATCTCATATTGACCTCTAGATTTTATTAAACATGCTAGCAAACACAAATAGGGTGCAAGAGGTTGCATGCTAAGTGGGTATACATATAAACAGATAGTAAGCAATACAACAATATAACAATTAACTTATAAAAGGACAGATAGTTATGACACAATGCAAAATTTGTTTATTGCATGAATTATTTATTTATTAATTGATTAGAAATAGCAAGACAAACTCAATTCAAGCATTTATATATAGCAACATAATCAATCTGATTTACCAACTCAATTCAAGCATTTATATATAGCAACATAATCAATCGGAGCTGGTTGATTTTGTTGTTGTAGCCGGCTGCTGCTGATGTTCTCGCTGAGCTGTTGTCCAACAGAAATTGGAGCAGAGGTGACCAACGCCTGCTGGTTCTCGCGCTGCTGCTGCTTCGTCGGAGAAGAAGAGAGAAAGGAGAAGGAGAGAAAGAGAAGAGGAAGATGAGAGAGAGGAGGCTGCCACCGAACTGTGTGGTGGCCGTCCTCGCCAGCGAAGGAGAGGCAGAGAGATGGAGGAGGCGGCTCACTTTGGGAGAGATGAGAAAAAGAATAAATAAATTTTAGAGTTTAGGGGCCTTTTTTAGAGTAGAATAGGAAAGTAATGAGGGATTTAATCTCATCTATTGATTTATGTTGTGATGTGAGGCTGAGATTTAAAGGATAAGATCGACGGTCATGATTAAAGATTTCATGATTTGGATTAAATTAAAATGGCTAAAATTGGAATGGACAAATGGCTATAATTGAAATACAAATTAGATTGAATAGGCTAGAATTGAAATGAATTAGAATAGAATAGGCTAACAATTAAATAATTTTGAGAAAATTTGAAGAAATGCTATCCAATTAAAATGCTATAAAATATTATAATTAAAATTGCTTTAATTTTAAAACATTTGAAATATTTCGAGTTTTACTAATAATTTAAAAATTATTTTAATAGTATTTACAATAATTTTTATAAAGCATGCATACTAAAATTACAATTTTTTTAGACAAAATCGATTAAAATTTTAAATTCGACATATTAAAAAAATACATATTTAATCGAATAGCATTTCCAAAATTGCTAAAGGTCGGTCAAAATTGGGTGTCAACAATCATGGTTATATATTTGTTGAGGACATCGCGTTCCTTCCGCACATCAGCCATTTATAACATCACATTTTGTCATCTTTGCTGCCAATTTCGCGTCTAGTGCCGCATTTGCTGCTCGTGCAACTGCGGTGGCAAACTCCACTTCTATTCTCATTTCTCTGGTTTCTTGGATCTCTCGTATGAGCCGCTGTAATTTCATCCTCAAATCCTCTTCAATTAGCTCTATGTCGATACCCTTCCTTTTTTCCATCTTAGCAGCAATTTTACCTTTCCTGAGATAATGGAGTAATGTTTTAGGATTTAATAGTAGGATTTTATTTCTGGTTGAGAAACTCAAGACTCAAGGAATTTTGGTAGGATATCTTGGTAGTGACTTGTATTTGATATTGTAGGAATTTTTTTGGAAATTTTAAAAAGGAGTGGGCAAAGGATGTCCTCATTCAAAGCAACGTACCACAT
>JAJOOH010029258.1:0-10202 GCA_029582605.1 Solanum gracilifrons | reverse complement strand
GGGGGGGGTGGGTACTTGTAGTAGTATGGTGGTGGCGGAGATGGCGATGGTGGTGGTGGAGACTTGTAATAGTATGGTGGAGGAGGAGATGGTGATGGTGGTGGTGGTGATTTATAGTAGTAAACAGGTGTAGGTTTTGGCGATGGCGGTGGTGGTGACTTATAATAGTATGCCGGTGCAGGTTTTGGTGATGGCGGCGGTGGTGATTTATAATAGTATACAAGGGTAGGTTTTGGCGATGGTGGGGGTGGAAATTTATAATAGTAAGGCAGTGGAGGGGATGGTGATGGGGGTGGTGGTGATTTATAATAGTATACTGGTGCAAGTTTTGGTGATGGTGGAGGTGGAGATTTGTAATAGTAATGTGGTGGAGACTTAGTTGGTGGTGGTGGAGATTTGTAATAGTAAGCAGGTGGTGGTGGGGATTTATAAACGTATGTCGGGGTTGGGGGAGGTGGTGACTTGTAAACATATGTTGGTGATGGAGGAGGTGGTGACTTATAAACATAAGTCGGTGATGGAGGTGGAGGAGATTTATAATAGTATGGAGCAGGTGTAGGCTTGGGCTTTAGGCATTCTGCATAAGGTGTCTTTGAGCCATAAGCAAATGGTTTTGCATAGAGTACAACTTCATATTTATTCTTTGACTTCACTTTGAGGTTAGCACCCTTAATTCCCCAATGAAGATTTGTAGGAATGCTACACTTTGAATCCTTAGGAGCATTGTGGAGTTTAGCCTTGCAAGCCTTTGCTCCATATTTGCTATATTCAAATCCTTCAACAGTGATGCTAAATTTACCATTGTTCTTAGTGGTACCATAACTCACAATTTTCTTGTCACCAGCTTTGCAAGTTACCTCAACAACAGCATCTAATTCATAGAAAGAAGAAATAATACTCAATTAATACTAAAAATAAATTGAATTTACAAAGACACCTCTAATGATGAATAGTAAACTGTAAAGAATAAAAAATTGAAATAAATTGAAGTAAAACATATTGTACCTTTGAGGTGCTTCTTAGCATGAGACTTTTCTGGGTAATCCTTATCATAGCATCTAAAACAGTAAACTTTTCCAACAACCTTGACCACAAAGTGATGATGTGGAGGATAATAGTGAGTAGGTGGTGGTGGTGAAGTGTAGTAGTATGGTGGAGGAGATGATTTCTTTGGTGGTGGTGGTGAAGTGTAGTAGTATGGTGGAGGAGATGATTTCTTTGGTGGTGGTGGTGAAGTGTAGTAGTATGGTGGAGGAGATGACTTAGCTGGTGGTGGTGGAGAAGTGTAGTGATACGGTGGAGGAGGTGATTTCTTTGGTGGTGGAGGAGAGCTGTAGTAGTATGGTGGAGGAGGTGACTTAGCTGGTGGTGGTGGTGAAGTGTAGTGATATGGTGGAGGAGGTGATTTCTTTGGTGGTGGAGGAGAGTTGTAGTAGTATGGTGGAGGAGGAGACTTCTTCGGGGGTGGTGGAGAACTATAGTAATATGGTGGTGGAGGTGACTTCTTGGGTGGGGGTGGGGAGTTGTAGTAGTAAGGTGAGGGTGGTGAAGACTTAGGAGGCGGTGGAGATTTATAGTAGTAAGGTGGTGGAGGTGACGGTGATGGTGGTGGAGGAGATTTGTAATAGTAAGGTGGTGGTGGAGAAGGCGAAGGAGGTGGTGGAGATTTATAGTAGTATGGTGGAGGCGGTGATGGTGAGGGTGGTGGTGGAGATTTGTAATAATATGGTGGCGGGGGTGATGGTGAAGGTGGTGGAGGAGATTTATAGTAGTATGGTGGAGGTGGTGATGGTGACGGGGGAGGTGGAGACTTGTATACATATGGCGGTGGTGGAGAGGGAGATGGAGGTGGTGGAGACTTGTATACATATGGTGGTGGTGGAGAGGGCGATGGAGGTGGTGGAGACTTGTATACATATGGTGGTGGTGGAGATGGTGAAGGAGGAGGTGGAGACGTATACACATATGGTGGTGGTGGAGACGGAGAAGGAGGAGGAGGTGATTTATAGACATATGGAGGCGGGGGAGAGGGTGAAGGAGGAGGTGGTGATTTGTACACGTAAGGTGGAGGCGGAGAAGGAGAAGGAGGTGGTGGAGACTTGTACTCATACGTCGGAGGAGGTGGAGAAGAATATACATAAGGGTCAGCCGACACTACATTAGCAACAACCAATACGGCCAATGCCACTAAGATCAGCCGCAAACGACGACCCCTCGTGGGGCCGCCACCGTTAAACTTCATTTTTCGCCGGAAAATACCACCACCAACCCCTCAAATATGGCTACAAAAATCTCCAAAAACTTGACAACTTGAAGAAAAAAAAGAGAGAGAGACTTTAGTGTTATAGTTGAGAAGTGATGAATTTAGTTGATTGAGTGTACAAAGTATTTATAGTAACATTTTATGAATAACTACTAGCTGTTATAGAGTTGTCAACAAGTGACCAATTCAATTAATCTGATTGTTAATCAATGATTAAAAATATTAAGAACTTAAAACAGCTAGACTAATTTTTTATTTTTTTTGAAGTCCATTACTATATCAATTTTGATAATTTTCCATGCAACTTCTTTAACAAGTAAATATAAACATATCATAAAATGGTTTAAGGCAAGTGAGTGCTAATTTAAAATTATTTCCACTTCTCTTGCATTTTTGAACTTTTTGTTTTGTCTCATATAGAGTGAGATCTCACAATTATTTGTGTTTTCTTATTTACAAATAATTATTCATTATGTAGCATGTTCTTTTGCATAACATTATGGAATATCATGAAGGGGATGAGCTCGAGTTCGAATCTTAGGAAAGAAGAAATTATTGATAGAGAGGTGTTTTCCTTTAATGGTCCTATGCATCGGAAATTTGAATTAGTTGAGCCAATAAATTCCTGTCTTGATTTAGAGTACAAATTATTTGTAAATTGTGGACTACAAAACTTAATTTAGAATACACCAATTTCTTTAAGATTGAAATGTTTCAACAATTACAAATGGAAGTACTCTAAAATGCTACAAATAAAATTGATAATTATTTAATTAGATATATATATATATTTTTATGCTATAGAATGTTAGTTTAGTTACATTGCTTGTGGAGACTTGGTATCATGACATGCACAAATCAAGAAATGGTCCAAATTTAATTCAGTCATTTTTAATAGAGAGCGTTTTATCCTCCAATATGAAATATTTTAACGTGATTGAGTTATCGAACTACAAACAAAAACTAGACACCAAACACAAAACACCAAATAAAAAAAACCATAAAAATAAATAAAGAATTACCTAATCATGTTTGTTTTGTTTATTACACATTTCTGAATTGTAAGTGTATATAATTAATAAGAGAATATTACTGTCATTTTTGTTTAATTACAGGGAATATTGGATATAAGTTCTGACATTATACTAATTTAAAATTACAAGCCGACATAACTTCAATTATTTCCTTAGTTGACTTTAATTTCCTCCCTAATTGTTACTTTATTTTTTATTATTATTTCTTAATGAGGATATTATATGTTTGTTCCCTCAATTACTAATGAATTTTGGTTTTGATCCTTGTAATATTAGACGAAACACATTCAACATTTAATGAGTTAAAAAGTGGATTTATCCCTTCATGTACCGAAATATGCTATATTTAAACTATTTTCAGAATTATATTATCCTAAAATATGAAGTTTAAAATAACATATTGATAATTGAATAAGTTAACTCTTAATAATTCACTAATTTATTAAAGTTCAATGTCAGATTGATCAAAAGTGCATATATGATCAATTGATTGGACCACAAAACAAGGATCAAACTATATATTTACATATTTTGTAACTATATTCTTTTTTCTTATATAAGTATTTTCATTGTAATAATATTTGAAAATGCATGTGAATTCTCAATGATGAGATCAACTACATGTGGATGCAATACTTATAGTTTTTTTGCAGCTTTTTATTGGTCCAATTTTTGCAAAAAGGATCATCAAAAGCATAGAACAAACTAGAAATGGATTTTTATCCTTTTAGGGCGCATTATGATGAAAATTTTTATATGATTTATTTTTTAATTTTTTGATGTTTGGTTGTAAGAAAATATTTTGGCATTATACATAAATATGATTTTTTATTTAGCTTCAACAAATATCTATATATGCCCTTCAACTTTGGGTGTACATAAGTAACCACTCAAACTTATACAAAATTGAATAAGCTTACAAGCAGACACATGAGTCTTACATTGCGTCCTATGTGACAATTTGCATCATACATGGCATCCTATGTGTAATATGTCACATAAGACACGTGCGTCTACTTCAATTTTATACAAATTTTTAAGTGTTTAGTTGTACGCACTCAAAGTTTGAGGACATAGATACCAATTAAAGTCAAGTTAAAATGTACATTTATATGTTATATATGCCAAATATTTTTTTCTGCAATATGACTTTTTTCACTTTTAGGCCAAAGTCATTTTCCTTTATAATTATAACGATTTTGAATTACAATTTTATTCAGTACTTAGTTATTATTGATCAACTTTGCTTGTGAAAAATAATCGTTGTTATGAAGCTATATATCATTTGGGACCAAATTGACCTTCTTATTGATTAGTGCAAAAACTAACAAAATACAATTTAATTAGTAGGAATGAATAAAATGAGGATATCCTCAATACATACAATAAATTACAAATAAATAAACACTATGAAGCATTGTTCCATTGACGTTTGAATCTTCTCCTCAAGAAGCCATCATAATTTATTTTGTGCTTCAAACTAAAACCTGAAAAGAAACAACCAAAAAGAAAATTAGAGCCTTAATTCAAAGAAAAGAAGTAGACAAAATTAATCTGTGAAAAAGAATCACAATTCAAATGTCAACTCACTTGATTGATTGTGGAGAATGATTGATATTTCTTAGTAGTGGATGGGAGGTGGTGGTGAAGCGTAAATATATACTGGTGGAGGAGGTGATTTCACGGGTGGAGGAGGTGAGCTATAGTAATAAGGAGGGGGAGGAGACTTTACTGGTGGAGGAGGCGACTTGTAGTAGTAGGGTGGGGGTGGTGACGGGGATGGAGGTGGAGGAGACTTGTAGTAGTAGGGTGGTGGAGGAGATGGTGATGGAGGTGGTGGTGACTTGTAGTAGTATGGTGGAGGGGGAGAAGGTGAAGGTGGTGGAGGAGACTTGTAGTAGTAGGGTGGTGGAGGTGATGGTGATGGTGGTGGTGGAGACTTGTAATAATAGGGTGGTGGGGGAGATGGCGACGGTGGTGGAGGAGACTTGTAGTAGTAGGGTGGTGGGGGAGATGGTGACGGTGGTGGTGGTGACTTATAGTAGTATGGTGGAGGAGGAGAAGGTGATGGGGGAGGAGGGGACTTGTAGTAGTATGGTGGTGGAGGAGATGGCGATGGTGGTGGTGGGGACTTATAGTAGTATGGTGGAGGAGGTGATGGAGATGGTGGTGGTGGAGACTTGTAGTAGTAAGGTGGGGGTGGTGATGGTGATGGAGGTGGTGGTGATTTATAATAGTATACATGTGTAGGTTTTGGTGATGGTGGAGGTGGAGACTTGTAGTAATAAGGAGGTGGTGGAGACTTAGTTGGTGGTGCTGGAGATTTGTAATAGTAAGGAGGTGGAGGCGATGGTGATGGAGGTGGTGGTGATTTATAATAATATACAGGTAAAGGTTTTGGTGATGGTGGTGGTGGAGACTTGTAATAATAAGTAGGTGGTGGTGGAGACTTGTAAACGTATGCGGGAATTGGAGGAGGTGGTGACTTGTAAACATATGTTGGTGATGGAGGAGGTGGTGACTTATAAACGTAAGTTGGTGATGGTGGTGGAGGTGATTTATAATAATACGGAGTAGGTGTAGGCTTGGGCTTTTGGCATTGCGCGTAAGGTGTCTTAGAGCCATAAGCAAATGGTTTTGCATAGAGAACAACTTCATATTTATTCTTTGACTTCACTTTGAGGTTAGCACCCGTAATTCCCCAATGAAGATTTGTAGGAATGCTACACTTTGAATCCTTAGGAGCATTGTGGAGTTTAGCCTTGCAAGCCTTTGCTCCATATTTGCTATATTCAAATCCTTCAACAGTGATGCTAAATTTGCCATTGATCTTAGTGGTACCATAACTCACAATTTCCTTGTCACCAGCCTTGCAAGTCACTTCAACAACAGCACCTAATTCATGTATAAAAAAGAAATAATACATCAGTTAACATGAAATTAATTGATTTGATAATAAATTATCATTTAGATCTTTCACAGCTTTATTTTTTCCACTTCTGGCAAGAACAAACAATGTTGCTTGAGTGTAGTATATATAAATTATAAAGTCTATGGTACCTTTTAGGTGCTTCTTGCCATGAGACATTTCTGGATGCTTCCAATCATAACATCTAAAACAATAGACTTTGCCAACAACTTTGACCACGAATTGATGATGTGGAGGATAGTAGTGAGTTGGTGGTGGTGGTGAGGTATAGTAGTATGGTGGGGGAGAAGACTTCTTTGCGGGTGGTGGTGGAGACTTGTAGTAGTATGGTGGGGGTGGTGATGGTGATGGTGGAGGAGGAGACTTGTAGTAGTATGGTGGTGGTGGTGATGGTGATGGAGGAGGTGGAGACTTATAGTAATAAGGTGGTGGGGGAGAAGGTGAAGGAGGTGGTGGAGATTTATAATAATACGGTGGAGGAGGTGAAGGAGAAGGTGGCGGTGGAGACTTATAATAATATGGTGGGGGTGGTGATGGTGAAGGTGGTGGTGGAGATTTATAGTAGTATGGTGGTGGAGGTGACGGTGAAGGTGGAGGTGGAGACTTGTAGTAATATGGAGGTGGTGGTGAAGGTGATGGTGGAGGAGGAGATTTATAGTAATATGGTGGAGGTGGAGATGGTGAGGGAGGTGGTGGACTCTTATACACATACGGTGGTGGTGGAGACGGTGAGGGAGGGGGTGGAGACACATACACATATGGAGGAGGTGGTGATGGAGGGGGTGGAGACGTATACACATATGGAGGAGGTGGAGATGGAGAAGGAGGAGGAGGTGACTTATAAACATATGGAGGCGGGGGAGAAGGTGAGGGAGGCGGTGGAGATTTGTACACATATGGTGATGGTGGAGACGGAGAAGGAGGTGGTGGTGATTTGTACTCATACACTGGAGGTGGTGGAGAAGAGTATACATAAGGGTCTGCCGACACTACATTAGCTACAACCAATATAACCAATGCCGTTAAGATTTGTGGCAAATATTGACGACCCTTGGCAGGGCCGCCACCTTGAAGCCTCATTTCACAGGAAAATTACACCACCTAGCCCCAAATGTGGCTAGTTAGAGGAAGAAGAAAGGATATAACCTATAGTTTTTCAGTTGAGAAGTGATGCCTTTTGGGGATTCATTAGCCTATGTATTTATAGTAACACTTCATAGGAAGTAGCCTTTGGTTTAGAGCTGTCTAAGGGACTAATTCAATTGTTCTAATTGATAATCATTGACTTAAAATATAGTAAAATCCATTTCTTGATCACTTCGAATATTTCCACAATATCTATATAACAAGTTGTAGTAACAATTACCTGCTACAAAGAGACACACATGCCATAAAATGTTGTATTGGAAAATGATTGCTTACTTTTAATATTTCCACTTTCTTTCCATTAAACATATATTTTGATTTTCCTGCACATGTTGCCTCAATGAACACTGAGATCTCATAATAATGGTCCTTTTGGTTTAGCTGTTGTGGTTGACTTTGAACTAATAGAGACGGACCTAAGATTTTAATTTCATGAGAACGTGCTATTTTTAGGACGGCAACCTCACATGCTAGTAAATTTATGTTTTGAACATATTTATTTTAATAGATTTACAGCGTCAATATCCTGAAGGTTACCTCTGCCCCTAACTTTGGTTATGTATATACATGTATATTAGGAAAGTTGCATAGTACAATGAGTGTTGATGGCTAAGAAATTAACACTACAAATTTGTGAATATTCATAAGCAAAAGGATTAAAAGTGCACATTCAAGTCACTGACAGTTGTAAATGCTAATAAGTCATATATAAACAGGACTAAAATTTAAACGTATCAATAATCGAAGGACCAAAAGTGTTAATCTATGGTTCTATTATTTTTTTAATTGAAGAAGACCTCAATAGCCAGTTAATACAGTGTCATAAACACCTCTTAATTAGGTAATAGAATGATTGTTTGAAAGTCCAAGGTTTAGGTAATTACGTGGTCTAGTTGCTAAATAATGAGGAAATTATGGAACCACCATGTGATTTTCATAATTTGATACCATTGCCAAATTCAAATTGAATTAGAAAAATGGATTGACCTTTTATGGACTAATCGTTATCCGTTAAACTTTTGATCTAAGATTACATCTGTCGTATCATTTATTGCCCTAGACCCTTATCAAAGCTCCACACCTTGAAGTATTTTTAAATCAATCTCCAAAAATTAAGTGTTAAAATTTAGGCCCTTTTTAAGCATTTGGACAAGTGCATCCACTTAATTTATGGTCTAACTACACATATAGCCCATTTCAAGACTTAATATCTTTTAAGTGCTGTAAATCAACTTTAGGTGAGTCTGACTTTCAAATATATATGTTTTAAGTTTGACTTGGTAAAACTTAGATATATTCACATGAAGTTCATACATATATGATTGAACTTCATGCATTTGTGTATGGAGATCTCGGATCTCATGCATTTATTTTGTCTAAGTCTTGTATCATATCGTATGTTTGTAAACGTATTACAAACATTATTACAAAATGTTATGGAGTCTTACATCAAGCTTATAATAATGTTAATCTTTAGTTGGTGTTCAAGTTTACTCCGTAAAATCTTTGTATGTAAGAGCTTTCGAAAGAAGAAAACTAGTTTTTTCAATAACACTCACTTGATTTAAATAGGCGGACTCATTTGTTGAATAAATGACTGTGTAAATAGGCTTGACTCATTTTTTGAAAAAAAATAGTGAATATAACAAAATTAATCTTCTTATTCATGATTTGTACACGAAGTACAAAGTACGAGAAAACAACATAGAATAACTAATAGGAAATGAATGGACAAATGAATAAAACATCAAAGCTCATATACAATATCTAGAACCAATAACTAATAACTTATTGTAAGGAATAATTAAGTTATTGAAGCTTTTTCCCCCATGAACAAGCAATGAGAACAATGATCAAGAAGGCCAGAGGAGAAGTTGAAGCAAACTGGTCCATGTCACAAAGTATCAATCTTCCAATTGTAACATAGAAGATTTCATTCAATAAATTAATTGATTTGTACCATTGAAGTTTTAATCTTTCTCTACCATCCTTTATTTTGTGCTTCAAATTGAAATCTGAATAGAAACAACCAAATAGAAGATTAGAGACATAATTCATAAGAAAAAAGTCATACATATATAAATTCAAAATTCAAATAGCTACTCACTTGATTGATTTGGGAGAACGGTTGAGCTCCTGGAAATACTTAGTAGTGAGTTGGAGGTGGTGGAGAAGCATAAACGTATACTGGGGGAGGAGGTGATTTCACTGGTGGAGGAGGTGAGTTGTAGTAATAGGGTGGAGGTGGAAACTTTACCGGTGGAGGTGGAGAGTGGTAGTAGTAAGGTGGTGGAGGAGAAGGCGATGGTGGAGGAGGGGACTTGTAGTAGTAGGGTGGGGGAGGTGATGGGGAAGGTGGAGGAGGAGACTTGTAGTAGTAGGGTGGTGGAGGAGATGGGGAAGGTGGTGGTGGTGACTTGTAGTAGTATGGCGGAGGGGGGGAAGGCGATGGGGGAGGAGGAGACTTGTAGTAGTAGGGTGGTGGAGGTGATGGTGATGGTGGTGGTGGAGACTTGTAGTAGTATGGTGGTGGAGGAGAAGGTGATGGCGGTGGTGGAGACTTGTAGTAGTATGGTGGTGGAGGAGATGGCGATGGTGGTGGTGGTGACTTGTAGTAGTATGGTGGAGGTGGTGACGGAGATGGTGGAGGAGGGGATTTGTAGTAGTAGGGTGGTGGGGGAGATGGCGATGGTGGTGGAGGAGACTTATAGTAGTAGGGAGGTGGGGGAGAAGGTGATGGTGGTGGTGGAGACTTGTAGTAGTAAGGTGGGGGTGGTGATGGTGATGGGGGTGGGGGTGATTTATAATAGTATACTGGTGCAAGTTTTGG
>JAJOOH010029256.1:0-10985 GCA_029582605.1 Solanum gracilifrons | reverse complement strand
CCCCCAACCCCTGTACCTATCGATTTGCAGAAATGTTTCTTCTCCAAATACTTGCAAAAATATCTAGGAAACACGCCCACTCAAATGTCATTTTCTTTCTGTTTTTACCTTAATCACCAGATTCACAAAAAAATTAAATTTAACTCCTATGTAAATATTAAATTATTTCGGGAAAGAATCTCATAAATTAATTTACTAAGTAAATTTTGAAATGGGTCTATTTCTAAATTTCTAAAACAATTTCCATCAGTTTTTGGTAACTATTTTTGTTCTTCATCTTTTGGATGTTTAAATTTCAAAAATGGTGGCTGAAAAGGGGAAAGAAGAAGAAAAAAAAAATGAAAAAGTCAACTAAATAGGTGTTCACGCGCAGTCAACGAGAGTGTATTACATTCACTGAGCCATGTAAGTAAAAAGTGTCAAAATGACGTAACAATTCC
Organism: Solanum gracilifrons; assembly: GCA_029582605.1. Classification (NCBI taxonomy): domain Eukaryota; kingdom Viridiplantae; phylum Streptophyta; class Magnoliopsida; order Solanales; family Solanaceae; genus Solanum; species Solanum gracilifrons. The sequence goes on along the minus strand of JAJOOH010029256.1, from coordinate 10,545 downwards.
CTTCATAAGGTGTCTAATATGAACATTGTCCAGTTAAGGAGTCTAAGTAAAATTTTGTGTCAACTTTAAAGGTCTATTTATGCATTGTTTGGTTTGATATATTAAAAATAACATGTATTGCATAAAAAAAAAAATTACAAAGACACCCTCCACTATTACGATGAAAGAGATGTAAAAAAAAGGTTTTGAAGGACAATTGAGTCTTTTATCATGCTAATGTATGCATTAAAACAATCGCACTGCTAATACGTAGAAAATCATGGTATTAACAATGCACACCTTAATACATCATAAAATGCATAACTAATGCAAGTACTAGTTATGCATAGGATGGAAAAGAATACCAAATAAGGTATTAATAATACAAGGTTAAAGCATGTATTGTTTTTCCTAATTTACTCTACCAAACGATACCTCATCTGAGATCATGGATGAAAGGTGAGAGTAAAAATCATAACGAACATAATCTAACTTCTATCTAAATTTGTCGATGATAATATAATTTTTTTAATCCACATTGAATGTGGTGCAACAATCCACCACTAATCTTACAATAGTTATAAGTTCACCAACTAAACTACCTTATTGACTATTTGGGACCTCTTCTCTTATTTATCCTTAGTTGTATATTGTAGTTTGAAACTTTGATTTTCATTTTCTCATTTGCTACTGAGAATTAGCATTAACTTAGCCAACCAGAAGTATGACAGAAATCCTATACACTCTTGCAGCTGAAATCTTGATGAAGTTGGGTTCCCTAGCAGCCCAAGAGCTTGGATCATTATGGGGCCTTAAAGATGATCTTTCCAAGCTTAGAGATACAGTTTCTGCCATGGAAGCAGTATTTCTTGACGTAGAGGAGAAGCAAGGGGAAAGCCGTGAGGTCAAAAATTGGGTCCGGAAGCTCAGAGCTGTGTTTTTCGAGGCTGATGATTTGTTGGATGACTTCTACACAGAGATTACTCGGCGCAATTTGCTGATACAGAAAACCCCATCAAAGAAAATATCTATTTTCTTCTCGAAATCAAATCCTGTTCTGTATAGTCTTGAGATCCATCAGCGTCTCAAGGTTATTAGAAGGAAACTTGAAGCAATTGAGAAAGACAAGTATATGTTGCACCTTGTTGAAAAGCAAGTAGTTGATTTTGAGCTTCCAAATAGGGAGACTCATTCCTTTGTGAATGTTGACGAGGTAATCGGAAGGGAAGATGAGAAAAGGGTAATAGTTGATCGTCTACTAGATGTTCGAGAAAATGTTTGTGTGGTTCCTATAGTTGGTATTGGGGGGCTTGGCAAAACAACACTTGCACAACTGGTTTATAATGAGGACAGGGTTAAGAAACATTTTGATCTGAGAATTTGGGTGTTCGTTTCGCATATTTTTAATGTGAAACTCATTGTGGAAAAGATGATAGAATCTATCACTGGTATGAAACCTCAAAGCCTCCATTTTGACAGGTTGCAAGACCAACTTAGAAAGGAAATTGATGGTAAGAAGTACCTCCTTGTTTTGGATGATATGTGGAATGAAAATCGCGAAACTTGGTTGAAATTGCAGGATCTTTTGATTGGTGGTGCTAGAGGGAGTAAAGTATTGGTGACCACTCGATCAGGATTAGTTGCAGCAGCTATGGGTACTGCTCCACCATGTAATCTAAACGGTCTGCCTGAAGACATGTCTTGGTCCCTGTTTAGTAAATTAGCATTTAAGCCCGGCGAAGAAATAAATTCATCTCTAGTGACAATTGGAAAGGAAATACTGAGAAAATGTGCTGGTGTTCCTTTGGCAATAAGGATCTTAGGGAGCTTTTTGTATTATAAAGAGACTGAAGCTGAATGGTTGTATGTCAAAAATCATCAACTCACAGACATGGCGGAAAGTGCAGACATTGAAATTTTGCCAATTCTAAAGTTGAGTTATGATAATCTTCCTATACACTTGAAGCATTGTTTCAGTTATTGTTCAATATTCCAAAAGAATCAGACCATTAGCAAGAAAACCTTGATTCAGTTATGGATAGCCCAAGGTTTTATCAGATCAAATGATGAGGAAAATGAATGTCAAGAGGATGTTGGAGAACGTTACTTCATGGGTCTGCTGAGAAGGTCCTTTTTTCAGGATGTTAAAGAGCATAGGTTGGGCAATATCATCAGCTGCAAAATGCATGATCTGATTCATGATCTAGCAAAAATGGTTGCAGAGAATGAGACTTTGATGCTAACTTCTGCAGAAAATAAGTCTAGTGTTAATATTTGCCATTTGTCAGTTGGTCCTGTTCACGATTCAACATGGGAGCTCCCTCACTCCTTGCTCAAAGAAAAAAAATTGCGCACGTTTTTTATGCCAATTACATCAAGGGATTACCTGAAATCGGGAAGATTTATTGGGTCCGAGAAACAAAGTAAATCAGTTGTGGATGCAGTTATATTGAATTTCAGGAGCCTAAGAGTATTGGATCTACATGGCTTGGGAATCAATGAAGTGCCAGGTTCTGTGAGCATGTTGAAGCATCTAAGGTACATCGACCTATCTGAGAATAATTTTGTGACACTTCCAAAATCAATGAGCAAACTGCTGAATTTGCAAACTCTGAAGCTGTCTTATTGTTTTGACCTTTGTGAACTGCCAGAAAATATTCACAAAATGGTAAACATCCGACATCTAGAGCTTGATGGTTGTTTGAATTTGTCCAAAATGCCATGTGGGATTGGACAATTAACTGCTCTTAGGACTTTATCGCAGTTTGTGATAGGTCAAGAAACCTCTACGAGTTCTAAAGTCAATGCAGTGTTAACCGACTTGAATGGTCTTGTCAAGCTAAGAGGAAAATTGACACTTAGAAATTTGGGCTGCATAGAGTGTTTATGTCCTAAAATTGATGATGCTGTTTTGAAGAACAAGGAATACTTGCAATCACTGAGATTAGAATGGACAGACGAAGCCGTCAGTGATGAATATGATGAGCTGTTATTGGAAGGCCTTCAGCCACATGAAAATTTGAAGGTACTTTTCATAGAAAGATACGGAGGTCAAAGTTTCCCAAAATGGATGATGGTTGGCTTGCACTCATCACTACCAAAGTTAACAAAACTTACTCTGAAGAATCTGAAAGTATGCAAAAGTCTTCCACCATTTGGGTGTCTTCCCTCTCTCCAATCCCTTAAACTTGAAAATTTGACCTTGCTAGAGTACATTGAACATACTTCCTATGATGGATCTCAATTTGGAATGGAGCTACAAAAAGGATCTGCAATGTATTTCCCATCGTTGAAAGAATTGAAACTCTGTAACTTGCCTTGCTTGAAAGGATGGTGGGAAAAAGAAGTAATGGCTGGTAGTGAATCATCATCATTTCCTGACCGGCTCCTACTTTCATCATTTCCTTCACTCTCCAAACTGACCATCCAAGATTGCCTTATGCTTGAGTTCATGCCAATTAATCCACGTCTCGAGGAATTGAACTTGATCAGAGTTAGCAATAAACTTTTGCAACAACTAATGATGCTTCTGGAAACAACATTGTCTGCAAATTGTTCATCTTTCCTTGCTGTCTCAAAATTGAAATCATTGTACATTCTTGATGTGAGAGAGTTGTTCCTTTTACCAGAGGGATTGCAAAATTTGAGTCAGCTTGACCACTTGGAAATCAATGGTTGTCCTAACCTATTCAGTTTGCCAATAGAAGGAATGCGAGCGCTGACTATGCTCCGGTTTCTGCATGTTCATGACTGTGGGTTAACTTCGTTATTTCAAGCTATAAGGCATCTCTACGCTCTTGAAACACTAATGATTAGCTCCTGCAAAGAGATGAATTTATCAACTGACAATGCTCAGGAATATCTGCAATTTGAAGGCCTAAAAAGCCTCCATACAGTATACATCCGAGAGATACCGAAATTGGTTCATCTTCCAGTGTGGCTTCAGTATCTTCCTTCTTTGCGGGCGTTGCATATAGAGAAGTGTTATAGTTTACTGGACCTACCTGACTGGATCAGTGATCTAAAATCGCTTCATGCACTTTTCATCTACAAGTGCCCAAAATTGACATCAATTCCTGCAGGAATGGTTCACCTTACTTCCCTTGAAGAACTCCGAATTCTCATGTGTCCTAATCTCTGGACATGCTGTCAAAACGAACAAGGAGAGGACTGGCCTAAAATAGCTCATATTCCAAAAGTTATTGTGAAGTGAGGCTAAGATATGCATATTGTTGTGCTACCATCTTAGATGCAGTAAATGCTTTCAGTTTACATGGTAATCTTTAATCTCGTCAATAATATACATATGTTTTTTGTTTCCTGTCTGATGTCTATTTTATGTCAGCAACTTTTGTTTGTCAATGATATCCAAGCTTTGTATTAGTGATTTTCATTTGCATCTCCAGAAAGACTCAAGACATTTGCTATTGTGTGTAAAATAGATTGCATTGGAAAATGATGCTCTTTTTGCATCCATAAGTGTAACCTAGTGGTCAATAAATTGGGTTGAAAACCATATGATCTCAAATTCAAATCCCAGTGGAGGCAAAAACACCAGGTGATTTCTTCCAATCTATCCAAGTCTCGGAGGATAGAGTGACCCGATACCTATGCTTGTGCGAGGTAGCAGGTATCCCTTGGAATTAGTTTAGGTGTGCATAAGCTGGCATAGATACCACAATTATAAAAGAATATTTCTCTCTCCTATACTCGATACTTCATTGGTGGAAAAATTAGGCCATGGACCAATTTTCTGTGTTATAATGATACTGCTTTTACTGGTTTCACCGTGTAAACAGTGAATTGATTCCAATATATGTAGATTTTAAAGATTATCTGGCTTATAAAAGGGTAGAAAGTTAGCTCATTAGCAAGAAATTACCAGAAAACCTTAAGTATTATGTTTCCTTTGTTTTGTGAAATCTTGCATTTTTAATGTGGCTATCTTTTTTACTTAATGTTTTCTCAATCATTTCGCAGGTTATTTTAGTCACCTTTGTAATGGAAAAAAAGGCAGCGAGTTGTAGATATTTGATCTTATTCTATTTGTCAGGTGATACACATAACTGTGAAGTCTCTTTTTAAGTTCTGCTGTCGCTTGATATTGTGGTCAACTATTATTTTCAGTATAAGCTGATATTTTAAAGGGTATTTCTGGTGATTATTGTGCTCATCCCTTGTGACAGAAGTAACTCTTGGGTTATACTATAGCTTAGTTTGATTGCGATGATATTTTTATCTCAATTGGATTTACTTAGAACCATTGCAAGAATTGATTGATAAACTTTTGTTATATTAATTATGTGAACATATTACTTTGCAAATCAAAGTTTTTCAGTCCTGATTATACAATTCCAGTTAGTCTCATTGTTTATTCTCTTTTATTGCACTGTAAGCAAAAGTTTTTAATCATTATTCATTTGGCTCGTGACAGGTTATGGTTTTAAGAAGAAATTTTACCCCGAAGTGAGGTCTGAAATGGGGAGGATACTGGAGATAATGAACAGGCAGGGGGACAAATCTCATAGCATTGTGCAGTACTGTCTCGTAATGGACACACTTACACTGTCAGAAATCGTTCTTGTTCATTGAAGAAAAGTGAAACATTTGTGGAAAGGGTATCAAGGAAATTGATAAGATCTTTGCATGCCTCTGGTGCAATGCATTGAGACTTGGGTCACTGAGGACATGGTTGAAGATATATAATGACTCACGGAGATCTGTTACTGTGCTCTATGCTATACAAGGTGATCATTTTTTGGTCCGACTAAGTGGAAGCTCTATGGAATTTAACATTCGTAGATTAGAATACAGGCCAACAAACTCAGAAAGATGGCAAATGTTTTGATCAGAAAGGTATACCTTATTCATCTGTGATAGTTATCTTTCGCTTCTTTGAAACTTGTGAACATTCAGGAAAAGTTTTTCATAATTAGGAGTGCATCTCATTATATATTATTATCTGTTCTTTTCAAGTTCTATTTTTGCATCAGAACTGTACATTTTTCCCTGTCTGTGTTTCACCAGCAGGATACAAATAGTCTCTCTGCTGTTTGTTTATGTCAATCTTCATTGTGTTCACTTATCATTACATCAATTAATCTTTTCCCTTTCCTACATGTTCAGGTGTTTTTTGAGTGAACTAAGAAAAGTTCAGATATGTGAAGTTTTTAATAAATACAATTTTGTTTCCTCAAATGTTCCTGTAATGGGAAAGTTATTGTCCTTTTAGCTTGGCTACTTGAGAAAAGTAGTTTTTGTTTTAAAAGTGAAAAATGATAATTCGAAATTGGAGTTGTTTCTGAATTTGTGAGTAATTTGGAGGGGAAACAGCTTTTTGGTATTTTTCAAATTACTGAAGTTCTAGAATCTTATGGTCAAACGTAATCTCCGGAAAAAAAGTACCAAAATTTCATGGCCAAATGCCCCCTAACATATCAACAACAGCAATAGGTGCATGATAGATTGACGCGTACATCTCAACTTAAATGTTTTCTATCAGAACCATTAGTCCATTACCACTCACTGTCTCATTTGTTTCCTTCTAGAGTTTTGGTTGAGGTGAAGCCAAATTTGTAACTGAAATGCATGTTTTTAGTAATTCACCAAAAGAGAAGCAAATAAATATTTAAAATTATTTATTTATTTTAGGAGTTATTTTATCATGTCAAATTTTATTTAATGAAAAAATTAGTTGAGTGATTTTATTGATACAAAGGCCTAAATTGAGTGATTTTATTGATGCAAAATAAATTTCAAGGACTTTACTAAATAAATTCTTAAAGTTGAGTGAACTTTTGAGATATTATCATATCTTTAATTTAACATTACAAGATTCAAAAGTTTTTTTACTTTTTTAAACTCCGTATTAAGTTCAAACATGACAAACAAATTGAAACGAATGAAGAGGGGAATATGACAACCATTTTGATATACAACTCGAGCCTTAATGCAGCTACATGAGATGAGTATTATATATAAAGGCTTTTGGATATTTTGATTTGATTTAGCATTAAGAAATAATAAGACATAAATTCTGATTTGTTTAATGTTAATTGTTAAGGGGACATACTAGTTTATTTTTGCCTCCTAATTTATATTTTTGTATTATAATATAATATAAGTTATGTATTACAAGACATAACTAGTTATGCCACTTATTCCTACAATATTTGTGTCGTTGGAAAAATAAGTTCAATTCAAAGCAATTTTTTTAAAAAAACTTATGACGAGCGAATTAAACACTACATAACTTATGTTGGTAACGTAATTCCTACAGAACTTATGACAGACAAAGCAAAAATTCTCTATGCTTATGTTTAACGAAATTAGGTCATAGATAAGGATACTTTGTCTCACAAATTTTCATTAAATGTGCAGTAGTAGTAACAAAAATTAAAAGCTATCTTATTTGAGGACAAAAATTAAAGATTACAAACCCCCACCCCAAAAAAAAATTAAGGCCATTCTATGCTAGAATTGGGCTCCCAAAAATCTTGAGGTACAAGAATCTATAATATATCAACTAACTTGTGAAATAATCCGACTGTAACATTGTTTTGTCATAGAAAATAGAAATGATTTACAAGTCCGTTGTCGGTCGCAAAGTGCGGTCAGGAACGAATCCAGGATTCAGAGATTGTAGGTGTCATATCGCCTTTAAATAGACGTATTTGATAAATCGATCAATTAATTAACCTATTTTACCTTTGTAAATAGCAACTTGGGGCTGTTGTTCGGCTATTAATCTTTTCAGTTTATAAAGACAAATAAATATGACAACTTGGCGCAAGAAAAAAAACTTTCAATAATATCCTCTATAATTGCACTTGGTGAATTTTTTTCACATGCATAATTTTAGTAACAAAATCAAAGTCTTATGTTAATGTTTTGACTCACAACAATAAAAATCTTTAAAGACCAACAAAATCATATGAGATTTCAGTATAATTTTTCATGTCATCCTTTAATACAACATGCATTTTATTTTGTAATTTTAATTCTCGATAAAATTTAAAGTATTATAATTTAAACTATTTCTTTTTTCATATGCATTCAATTGATTTAGATAATATAATGAAGCGTAAGAGAAACTTGGCATCGAGTTTTAAAAAAATTGACAAAAAGAAAAGAAAATTTTGGAGCAGAAGATCTAAACCAAATCTTAGTCATAATTATGATTCTAAATTATTTCATTAAGAACAAAAAGAGAATTACAAATTAAAGTTGTTTCTAATAAATAGAAAAATAATATTTTTTTTGAAATAATCTAAAAAGAAAAGTGTATCACATAAATTGAATTGGAAAGAGTAATATTTTTATGTTTAAAATAAAAAAGAGGGAAAAAAGAGTCGACAATGCACAAATTCTAATATTAGCAATTTTGCAAGTTCGAATCCTTGCGGGAATTCCATTTTGCACTAGAAAAAAGTGGTACATAAAAAAGTAAAATCAAAATGTTAAGAACACGTACGTCCTCCCTGTAATTGTCTTGTCTTTGTTATGGTTTCAGGGCTATTTCCAGGATCGAACCTGCATACCTGGGATGATACACTAAGCCTGCCACCAATGGCACCATGCGCTCCATTTGTTTTATGGGTGGCAAGTTTATCATTTATCATATATATTATACATACATATCGAATTTCAACCGACGTCGCTGGGTGCCGTGGCACCCCACATGCCTAGGTCCGCCCCTGAGTGCGGCCCACAGTCCACTCATAAAAAAATTCAAAACAAAAGAATTTAATTGATGATACTAACAAGAACATTTAAATTAAGGTCGAATTTCACGAGTTCAACTTATAATCAGTTTTTTTTCTTTGCTTATAAACATGTATATATGCATACAACAACAATAACACTCATGTCTCAATCCCAAACAAATTGGGATATGATTATATATAAGATAAATATTATGTATGCATATGAAAAGGATTAAAACAAATTAACTTTGAAATTGATAAACTCTATAGATCTTGCTATCCCGATCGAATCAACGAAGATTTATTTGCATAAATTATTTTAGTTTGTCTTGTGTGGAAGATAAGTTGTACACATCTTCGCCACTTACAATTATCACTTCACCCAGGCTCTTAGATCGTTCTTGATTTTGATAATTAGTAGAATGAACTTTTTTCTCCTAGATAATTCTCACAACATTCATAATCATCTTTTTCCTTCGAGCATATATAATTCTCCCAAAATTCGTAATCATCTCTAAAATCTAACACCACTTGTTCAGCAGCAGAATCCTTTGGGAAATTACTAGGTGTCACTTCAATGTTCTTCGATGGCAACACATCTACAAAATTGTTTTTTTGTTGAATCTGTTGGAAGAGGATCGGTCTTGAAAGGGGGATTTCCTTTTTCATTGAACAACGCATCACCTGTCTTTTTTATGTCTAATAACTTCTAAGGATGACTCCGTGACAACTTTGTGAATTCAACTAGATCGATTTTGTGTGTATATATACTACTGGTATTTGTGTTAGCACAAATGCTTAACAAATTTATTTAGTTTAAGTCCAAACTCCAAGATTGAAGGGAAATAAAAAATCGATTCTACTTGGTAAATCTAGAGCATGTCAATCATTATTTGTCCGTTTATGGTATATTTGATTTGAATCACGTTGCTCTTGCTTTAGATAAACTAGTAGGAACTTCTCTCCTTCAATTAGTATTGACTCAAAAATTAATCTGCTCATCACTCAATATTATTTTATTTCATAATGGAATTAATATAAAAAATTAGTTAATTTCAGAATGGAAAATTACACAAAAATCTTAAAATGAACTTCTGTTGAGTTTGCTTTTAGTTACTGCAGTCATTTTTTTAAAATAATAAGCTACCTAGTTTTAGGATGAATTTGAATTTTAAATATTTGTTAGGTTGTTTTAGTTGTTGAGATTATTTAGTCTTTTTTAAATTCTTGTTATGCAAATTTTCTGCATATTATGTTATCAAGTTGGCTATTTAAAGCCCTATTATGATTAATAAAATATTGAGAGACATTTTCAATTATTTTATTGATGCCCCACTTTTAAAAAAACATCAACAGTGGTATCAGAGCTTCATTGAACTTAAGGGATCTGTGAAATCTTTCAAAAACTACCATACATTTTTAACCCGTAAGGGCTACCTTTTTAACCCATCAGGGCTACCTTTTTAACCCATCAGGGCTACCCATTTTAACCTATCAGGGCTACCTTTTCAACCCATGCATTTTTCAATGCACAAGCTTTTCTAAACCAACTTTTTAAACCAAAATAATGGCAAGCAGCAGTCTCTCTTTGAATGCCCCAAAAATTTTCACTGGTGAAAACTATCAGATTTGGTCAGTGAAAATGAAATCCTATCTTGAAGCCTATGATCTGTGGGAAGTTGTAATGGAAGATGTACCCTTACAACCTCTCCCGGTAAATTCTACTCTTGCTCAAATTAAATCTCATTCGGATGAAAAAATCAAAAAAATTCAAAGCCAAAACTGTAATTCAAAATTCAGTTGCGGATTCGATTTTTTCTAAAATCATTACTTGTGAGACGGCAAAAGAAGCTTGGGAAAA
>JAJOOH010029255.1:0-14355 GCA_029582605.1 Solanum gracilifrons | reverse complement strand
GCGTGACAGACTTGGTATCAAAGCACTAGGTTAAAGTGTCCCAGGGTGTCTGAAAAGCCGCACTAGGTAGGGTCCTTTTCATGGGTGTATAGTGCGCACCATATCTAATGATAGGGAGGCTACAAAGTGTTTTAGGAAAAAAAATCTTCACTTTCTTGTTACTCTTATCGCGCGTAAGGTATGATCTAATTCCATTCTAACTCAACGTTCTACGTTTCAGATCATGCCTCCTCATAGATATTACGTCAAGAAAGCGAATGCCAGGAATGCAAACGCAGCTCCTCTAATCCTAGATCAAGAAGTTTCGAATGCAGAGTTTCGTAACGCTATTCAGATGTTGGCTGAGATTGTGGCCAACCAGAACAATCAGTAGGTTCCAGTTCTATCAAATGATAATGTTGGGTCAGTTGCAACTAGAGTGCGAGATTCTTTTAGGGATGAATCCGCCAAAGTTCTTAGGATCGCAGATTGGTGAATATCCCTAAAACTTCATTGATGAGGTCAAGAAGTTCTTTGAAGTGATGCAAGTAACTAGGAATGATCGGGTTGAGTAAGCATCTTACCAACTCAAGAATGTGGCTCATATCTGGTATACTCCGTGGAAAGAGAACAGAGGTACATATGCATCTCCTATCACTTTGGATAGCATTATTGAGACCTTTCTGGACAGGTTTTTCCCAAGAGAGCTAAGGGAGGCAAAAGCTCAGGAATTTATAAAGTTAAGGCACGGTAGCATAACAGTCCAAGAGTATATGCTCAAGTTTACCCAACTCTCCAGGTATGCTGATCACATGGTTGCTGATTCCAGGGCCCAAATGAATAAGTTTCTATATGGAGTGCCAGACTTGGTGAAGACTGAGTGTAGAAATGGTATTTTGCTGGAAAATATGAGCATCTCTAGGCTCATGACTCATGCTTAGCAGGTTGACGGTGATAAGCTTAGGGAACAGGCTAAGGAGAACAAGAAGGCTAGGACTGGAAACTATGAGTATTCTTAACAGAAGTCGTGGGGTGGGAATCGCTCGAAGGGTCAGCAGAAATTTTCAACTCCATCCCCTTCATCAACTAGTATTCCATCCTCCAAGTTCAGACGAGATCAGAAATGTATGGCATCAGGCTGTAAGTCTCAGGGGAGTGTTATAGGTACCAAAACCTACCCAACTTGCCCTAAGTGTGGTAAGAATTATCTAGGCGAGTGCCTTGCAGGAAAGGAAGAATGTTTTGCGTGTGGTCAGTCTGGTCACAGGTTGAGGGATTGTCCTTCTAAACAGGGTCAATGAGGTAATAATGGTAGAGCTCAGTCTACAACTTCAGCATCACCAGCAGGCCACCAAACACAGTAGGGTAACTCATTGGGTACAGGTGGCGGACAATGTCAAAACAGGCTATATGCTCCTCAGGCTCACCAGGATCAGCAAGATTCTCCTGATGTGGTCACTGGTACGTTACGAGTCTTTAATCTCGATGTTTATGCTTTGTTAGATCCAGGGGATACTCTTTCCTTTGTAACTCCTTATATAGAAGTTAAGTTTGATGTTAGTCCAGAAACTCTCTCAGAACCTTTCTCAGTCTCTACTCAAGTCGCTGACCCAGTTATAGCTAGACGGGTATACAAAAATTGCCCTGTCACAGTCTGCCAGAAAGTCACCTTAGCAGGTGTTGTAGAGTTAGAAATGGTAGACTTAGATGTCATTCTAGGCATGGATTGGTTACATTCTTGTTATGCCTCGGTCGATTGTAGAACTAGGATTGTTCATTTTCAATTTCTAGATGAACCAATCTTAGAATGGAAGGGTAGTAGCTTAGTGCCTATGAGTCGATTCATTTCTTACCTTAAGGCAAGAAAAATGATCTCTAAGGGTAGTATCTATCATCTTGTTTGGGTTAAGGATTCAAACTCTGAATCCCCAACTCTTGAGTCAGTTCCCGTAGTTAACGAGTTCCCAGAATTATTTCCAGAAGATCTTCGTGGAGTTCCTTCCAAAAGGAAAATCGACTTTGGAATTGATCTCCTTCCAGATACCCAGCCTATTTCTATTCCTCCTTGCAAAATGGATCCAACTGAGCTTAAGTAATTGAAAGAGCAGTTGATAGACCTTCTAGATAAGGGCTTCATCAGACCTAGTATTTCACCATGGGGTGCACCAGTATTGTTCGTGAAGGACCTAGATGGTTCTCTCATAATGTGCATTGACTATAGGCAGTTGAACAAGGTCACAATAAAGAATAAGTATCTCATCCCCAGCATTGATCACTTGTTTGACAACCTTCAGGGTGCTAGTCATTTCTCAAAGATAGACCTCAGATCAGGTTATCATCAACTCAAAGTCAGAGATAATGACATTCTGAAGAAAACCTTCAGAACTCGGTATGGTTATTATGAATTTGTTGTAATGTCATTTGGACTAACCAATGCTCTCGCAACTTTCATGGATTTGATGAACAGGGTGTTCAAGCAGTACTTGTACTTGTTCGTTATCGTCTTTATTGATGATATCCTTATTTACTCTAGGAAAGAGGAAGAATGTGTGAGTCATTTGAGGGTTGTTCTGTAAACTCTCAAAGATCGCCAATTATTCACCAAATTTAACAAGTGCGAATTTTGGTTACAATCAGTTGCTTTCCTTGGGCATATAGTATCCAGCGAAAGAATCCTCCATGTAAATAAAAGCAGTGAAACAATGGCCCAGACCTACCTCTCCTATAGTTATCAGAAGTTTCTTAGGTCTAGCGGGTTATTACAGAATGTTCATGGAGGGATTTTCATCTATAGCCTCTCCATTGACTAAGTTGACTCAGAAAAAGGTTAAGTTTCATTGGTAAGATGATTGTGAGAAAAGCTTCGTAGAATTGAAAACTAGGTTGACTACAACTCCTGTTTTGACTCTACCAGAGGGTTCAGACGGTTATATGATTTATTGTGATGCATCCAGAGTAGGCCTAGGTTGTGTGTTGATGCAGTGAGGTAAGGTTATAGCTTATGCTTCCAAACAACTTAAGGTACATGAGAAGAACTATCCGACTCATGACCTCGAGCTTGCAGAAGTGGTGTTTGCACTCAAGATTTGGAGACACTACTTATATGGTGTTCATGTAGATGTGTTCACTGACCATAAGAGCCTTCAATTTGTGTTCACCCAGAAAAAGTTGAATCTTCGCCAGAGAAGATGGCTTGAGTTCCTCAAAGACTATGACATGAGTGTGCATTACCATCTTGTTAAGTCCAATGTAGTAGCCGATGCCCTTAACAGACTGTCTATGGGTAGAATAACACATGTTGAGGAAGAAATAAAGGTACTAGCTAAGGATGTTCATAGGCTTGCTCATTTAAGAGTTCTTCTTATCAGCATATCAGATGGGGGTGTAACAGTACATAATGGATCAGAATCATCATTGGTAGCGAAGGTTAAGGATAAGCAAGACAGTAATCTGATATTGCTTGTGCTAAAGGGTGCAGTGCATCAACAGAGGGTTGAGGTATTCTCCCAAGGGGGAGATGGTGTGCTTCGCCATCAGGGTCGACTATGTGTTTCTAATGTGGGAGAGTTGAGATAGCATATTCTTATAGAAGCCCAAAATTCCAGGTATTCCATTCATCCACGCGCCACTAAGATGTACCGCGATCTGTGGAAAGTATTTTGGTGGAATGGCATGAAGATGGACATAGCAGATTTTGTGGCTAAGTGCCCCAATTGTCAGCAAGTGAAGGTAGAACATCAGAAACCAGGGGGCATGACTTAGGAGATCGACATTCCTACTTGGAAGTGGGAAGTGATCAACATGGATTTCATTAAATGATTACCTCGTACTCGCAGACAGCACGACTCCATTTGGGTGATAGTTTACATAGCTACTAAGTCTTCTCGCTTTTTGGCGGCCAAGACTACAGATTCGGCGGAGGACTACGCCAAGCTTTACATCAATTAGATATTCAGGTTGCATGGGGTTCCTTTGTCTATAATCTCAGATAGAGGTCCTCAGTTTACCTCTCATTTTTGGAAGTCATTTTAGAAACGTCTTGGTACTTAGGTTAATCTTAGCACAACATTTCATCCACAGACTGATGGCCAGGCAGAGCGTACCATTTAGACCTTAGAGGACATGTTGAGAGCTTGTGTGATCAACTTCAAGGGTATTTGGGATGATCACCTTCCTCTTATAGAGTTCGCCTAAAATAATAGCTACCATTCCAGCATTCAGATGGCCCGTTATGAGGCATTGTATGGGTGTATATGTAGATCTCCAGTTGGTTGGTTTGAAGTAGGTGAAGCAACCTTGATAGGGCCAGATTCAGTTCTTGATGCTATGGAGAAAGTGTAACTTAGTGGAGATGTACTTAAGGTAGCCTAGAGTCGCCAGAAGTCTTATGCAGATATAAGGAGAGGGGAACTAGAGTTCCAAGTTGATGATTAAGTTTTCTTGAAAGTGTCACCTATGAAAGGGGTGATAAGATTAGGCAAGAAAGGGAAGCTCAGTCCTAGATATGTAGGCCTTTACAAGATTTTGAAAAGGATTGAAAAAGTGGCTTATGAGTTATAGTTGCCAGCATAATTAGCAGCAGTGTATCCAGTTTTTCACATTTTACTATTAAAGAAGTGTGTGGGTGATCCAGCATCCGTAGTGCCATTAGAGAGTGTGGTTGTGAAGGATAGTCTCACTTATGAGGATGTACCAATTGAGATACTTGATTGTCAGGTTAGAAGGTTGAGAAACAAAGAAGTCACTTCAGTCAAGGTTTTGTGGAGGAGTCAGTCCGTAGAGGGAGCTACTTGAGAAGTAGAAGAAGCCATGAAGTCCAATATCCTCATCTCTTTCCTTCCGATTCCGCTCCAGCTTGAGGTATTAGTTCCACTTTTGTTTTTCAGTCATTCATTATCAAATTCAGTCTTAGTATCACGTTCCTTCAGTTTGTACTTGCATTTTCAGTGCATTTGCATGTTCTTGGAACTCAATTCAGTCAGAAATCAGTATTCAGTGTTAAGTCGTAGGGTTGTAGCTCTTTCCCTCTATTTTAGCTAGTTTAGTCTTCATTCGAGGACGAATGATACCAAGGGGGAGATATTGTAACACCTCGAAAACCAGACCAAGAAAAAAATTGAAGAACTTATTTGAAGCAGAGAACCACGACAGGGTTCACGGACTTTGATAAGGTCCACGGTCCATTAACCTGCCCGTGGTGGGGATTTAGATTCCACCAGGCCCAGGCCTCAGACCATGGGACCCTTCACGAGCCGTGGTCTTGACGATGGTTTGTGGTGGCGTCCGTGAAGATTTAGGCGGTATCCCCTCCTAGCCAGTCCCTTAGACCCCCATGCCCAAGTGAAGACCACGAGGACCTTCACATGGACCGTGGGATGGTCCGTGAAGATAGGCCCTCAGACCACCGAACCAAGTGAGGACCACGGGGACCTTCACGGTCTGCGGTCCTTCACAAGGTCCGTGGTGGAGCTCGTGAAGCAGACCCTTAGAAACCAATAGCCACTGGGCCAAAAATCACGACCAACTTCACGGTTTGTGGTCCCTTTCACGGTCCGTGGAAGTGGTCGTGGTTAGCCCCATTTACCACTTAAGTTAGGGTTCATTTGGTCTTTTCTTATTTCGTTGGATCCCTAAACTACGTGGTTTTAGTTAGTTTTAGCCTAGAAACATAACTAGAACTTACCTAAATCAGATCTTTCTTCAAAACTTAGCAAATTAGAGAAAGAAAAGAGAAAATAAGTCAAGAACGCAACAAGTTCCCATCAATTCCAACCCCGATATCGAAAGATTTCTCCGTGGAAGTCGTCACCATGTATGTGGGATTTCACTATTGGGTTCCTTTCTCCCATTTGGTCCTTAGAATTCAGCCAGATTCTTGATTCCTATTATTAACTAGACCTAGGGTTTCTAGAACTTCTGCAGATTATCATGAAATAGTTATTTACATATTCCAAATCAGATTATCATGTTATTACTTTGTTTCTTGCATGAATTTCAGAACCCTAGCTATGTATTTCTTTAGTTCTTGAATTTTACATGATAGGCCAGATATTTCAGTATTTCTGATGTACATTCCTCAGTCTTGAATGTGTCATTATCAGTATATTAATATGCATTCTCAATTTGCATGTCAGTTTTGAGATATCTAGTATATTACAAAAATTCAGTCATAATGTGTTAGGAATTTAATTTATTGGGAGTAACATAATACCGAGTTGGACTAGGGTCAGTCACCCATATAGTCCCAGAACTACGAGCCACGTAAGTTGTAAGTCCCCTTTGTGGGCATCATTTTAGTGATCACGCTAGCATGCCTCTACACCTTTAGCCGGGTGTATTGGGTCCTCTCGATGGGATGTATACATCGGACTCTACATTTAGCTCATGTGGTTTTATTATCGGTTATTAGTAGCTCCCACAATTCAGTCAGACTCCATTGCATTGACCATATTTCAGTACAGTCAGTATTCAGTCTTAGCATGTTATAAATTTGGTCATTAAATTCAGTTAGTTCAGTATTCAGTATATGTATATATATATATGTCTATCATGTTTAGATTTTATCCTTGCTTTATTTCTTGTTTAGTTATATGTTTGTTTCAGCTTTACTCTATCCTGCTTGATCAGTACCTTTCAAGTACTGACGCATACTCTGAGCTACATCTTCTCGTGATGTAGGTTTAGGTCCTCAGCATCGAGATCACACCTAGATTGGTTTCTGATCTCCAGTTCAGCAGCATCTGTAGTGAGTCCTTATTCTTCGAGGACAATAGTCATGTTATCTTTCAGTTTTCAGTCTTTTAGTTTCAGTTTTGCTAGACTTAGCTGGGGTATGTCCCAGCATTTCTAGTCAGCTAGAGGCTATTTTCAGACATAGTTAGATTCAACTTAGCATTTCGAGTTTGATATTTCTTTTGTATTAAACTCTCAGAATTGATATATTCAGTTTAGTTTATAGGTATTCCCCACCATTTCAGATTTACTTTATGATTAGCTTCCGCGTCAGTTATTATTACTCTTAGTATGCTCATGTCATGCCAGCAGGGTTAGCTTGGGGTCACTTGTGATCCTAGGTCCCGTGTTCGCGTCTCGGAGGTAGCTTGGGGCGTGACATTACCTTAGAAGGATCACACAAATTAAACTTCCTCAAAGGCGAATGACTCTGAAAAGAAATTATTTTTTGTTTACCGGCTAAGCAATGAACACATTTTTTCAACTTTGCTTGTTTTACTCAAAAAAATAAAATTATTTGCCAAACTATCAATCCCCTTCTCACTCGTATGATTCGGCCTTCTATGTCATAACTCTGATGAAATATAATTATCCACCAAGTTTTCTAAGTTTCTAGAGATGATGTCCTGAAATACATACAAGTTAGATAACTTGTCACCATAAGCCACAACCATCGAACCTCTAGTAAGCTTTCACTGACCAGCACCAAGGGTATTAACATAACCCCCTCATCGTCAAGGTATCCTACATAAATAAAATTCAAGTGAAAATCTGCAGCATGCTTGACATTATTGAGAACTAGTTTGGAACTATTGTTACTTTCCAAACAAAGTAGCCCAATGCGAAGAACTGCAACCTCATAATTATTGCCCTTTTTTAGCATCCCAAAATTACCAGAAGTATAAGAAGCATATAATTCCTTCTTTTGCGTGACATGAGAAGTAGTAGCAAAATCCACAAACCATGTAGACTCATAACGAACAAGATTAACGACATTTTCATCATAACAAACAAGATCATCATTAGCAACAATAACAACACAATTTGCATATTGTCTTCTTTCCTTTATTGTCTCATGTGTCTCTTGTGCTTGAAATAATATTTCATGATATGCCCATTCATGTGGCAATAGTTACATGTAGTATTCTTATATTTTGACTTTGACTTGATTTTACTTTTATCTTCATCATTTTGATTTCTGAACTTGTTTCTTCCCCTATCTTTAATAATCAACACATCGGAGTGTGTAGTTGAAGAACATGAGCCATGAGATCTTCTTCTCATCTCTTTATTCAAGACACCACTTTTAGCATATTCCATAGTTACAATATCACCAGGAGCAGAATTAGTCAAAGAAACTCGACGAGTTCTCCAAAAGTCTGGCAGGGTATTAAGAAGCCAAATCCCATATATCTCTTCATCAAAGTTTACACTAATTCTGGGAAGCTGGTCAAGAACACCCTACAAATTATTAATATGATAAAAAATAGGAGTTCCTCTTTATACCTAATGTTCATCAATTGTTTCAATAGAAACAACTTATTATTTTCATTCTTCGAAGCATAAAATGTCTTGAGCTTGTCCCACGAAATTTTGGTATGACAATGTGATTTCTAACATTATCTTCAACCCATTGTCTGAAATAGACACAAATCTGCAATTGTTGAAATTTTCATTCCTCATCTGTCATGGACTGAAGTTTATTAGAAGTAAACATAGGTAAATGTATTTTTTTGACAAATAGAAGATCTTTCATCTTGCATTTTCATGTATTATAGTTATTACCATTCAAACAAACCATCTTGTCCATATTGCTTCCATCATTCAAATGGATAATCAATAATATCCAATACTTTGATACCATTTTATTGGGAAATGCAAGGCACTAATAGAGAATATCCGACAAGATAGCAGTGGAATAATAGCCAACTTTGAACTTTCTCTTTCAATTTGAACCAAGAGAATACAAACTAAATCAATCACTACAAAGAATAGACAACAAGTGTATCAACCAAACAAAAACAACAAGACTAGAATAAACCAATCGCACAAGACACAGATTTATGTGAAAAACCCTTCGATGTGAAGAATAAAAAATCATAGGACCAAAAGCTCCACTACTGTCATGACCCGAGCCTACACCCTACATGTGGCCGGCACTCGAGAACCATTACTGGTCCCAAGCGAACCCTCATCCTAGCTGGCTACAAGTGGAAGACTAACTCAAGCATACATAAGCTTAAAACTAAATTAAATTCATTGAATTCCAATAGGGAACTTTAAGAAAGTATGAACAATACTCAAAAGAAAGTAAATACAGAAAACTCTTCAACTCTATCTATATATGAAGCCTCTACTATTACAGAAAGATATAGGGACAAGACCCACAACATCTCAAAACTAATAACTCTAAGGTAAAGGTAAAGTCCTCTGGAATATAAAAAGGCTCACCAAAGCTGACTGGAATATCACATGACCTCAACGAAGTGCCTGTTGATGATCCTGAATACCTATATATGCATCATGAAATGATGCAGGCCAAATGGCTCAGTACGTGGAATGTATGAGAATGTAAGGGGAATTCTAAAGCATAAACATAGGCTTGCACTTGATAAAAAGGAAACATACTTACCTCTTCTCAACTCACTCAACTAAACTCAACTCAAGAATAAGATACTCAATTCAACTCAAAGGTACTCAACTCAAGATATGATACTTAACTCAAGATATGATACTCAACTCAAAGATATGATACTCAAGATACTCAAGGATAAAGCAACAATAAAAGATACAATATATGGAAAATTTTAAAATAGTAGATAATAACTCAATCGTATTGAAGAATACAATAATAACTCAATTTGTATATAAAAATACAATATAACCCTGTGGGAGATTCTCTAACTAAAAACCATCATTATGAGCTATGTGATGATACTTCGTTTCGCCCACGCTGCCAGAATTGTCCTATACTTTTCTGGGGTATAGAACCTACTACTAAGTGGATCCACTAGTATAAGCTAAAAAGCATTAAGGAATCATTTAAAATGTATGACCCTTTCTACCCACGTTGGCAACATGGTTTATGGGGGTTGTGAGTTGTATGAACTCTCCCCCATATTGGTGCTCAATACTACTCCCAAAATATTTTATTTTTTTAAATACATATTCTTGTGGCTGGTAGGTATTTTATTTCTCAAATCATCATGCACAAGTAAAAATTTTTCCCATGTCAAAAATTAACAAGTTGATACGGTTAAGCTATCCTAAAGCATATCTCTATAATGTTTATGTCTTTCCCTTGATCCTTCTATCGCTTCATGCAGTCCTTCCTGCCAGGGGCTTATGGCTCCCCGCTGACTGCCAGCTTTGATGCTTCTCCCTTTTGTATTTGATGATGCTAATCTATCGATGCTTCTCCAATTTGATTTAGCAGCATCTCTGTGAGTATCCCTATGCATGTCGTTGAAAGATCTTCTTGGTGCGAACTCTTAAAGCTGGTATTTGTGATTTTTCCATGTTTATGATCTTTCTCCCCATACTAGGCAATTGTTCAAATGATCTGAATGTCTTCTTCTCAGAAGCGTTAATAGCTAAGTTAGCCAAGTAGTCTGCCAACTTGTTACCTTCTCTGTATATGTGTTGTATTGTTACCTCAATCTTTGTCATTTCTCGTTTTAGCTCATCAAAATAATATGCTAACTCCCATGGCACTTTCCAAACTTCCTTAATAATTTTCACCATTAACAAAGAATCTGATTCGATTATTAGCTTCTCCACCTTCTTAGCAACACAATATTTTATTGCCTCTAGAATAGCTCTTAAATCTACTTCCACATTCATCGGGATGCCTATGTTCTCCGCTGCAGCATATATTAAATCCCCATGACTGTTCCCCAGACAAAATCCATATGCACTGCTTCCATGATTTCGTCGCCTTGCCCCATCCGTGTTGAATTTCATCATTCCTTCTTGAGGTGCTTCCCATCTGACTATACAATGGTACAAACTTGGTTTGTAAGTGCTTGCGCTCCTAAGCATCGCCTCCCAATTCTGCCCTATAACTTTATTCCATGAATACTTCTTTTTAATCATGAGTTGAATGTTTTGGAGCACTTGATAGATCATGATTTGCATAGAAGTATATCCCCCGTGTTTTCTTAAGTTCCTTCTTCTCCATAGGGTCCATACAATCAGTGATGGTATCACCTTGTATATTTCCTTCACTTTACATGGAGCCTGAGTATACCACCAAATCTTCATAACATGATGTAAATGTTTTCCTTCAACTGCTATACTTGCAAAATCAGCGAAATGCTTCCATACCTTAATAGCTACAGGGTTTGTTAGAAATAGATGTTCCATGGTCTCTTGATGATATTGCTCACAACACCAACACCTAGAGACCAAATTTATCCTCATTCTTTGCAAATTATTATATGTGGGGACTCTCCTTTTGCATACCCTCCACAGAAAGAAATTAATTTTGAAAGGAATTTGTTTGTTCCAAATGATTTTGAGAATCTCCATTTCTTCTGTTCTGTGTCTCAATAGCTCCCAAGCCACAGTTAAACTCCCACTAGTATTTCCCATCCACCATACCTTATCTCTTCCCGTTTCTACTAAAATAGGGCTGATATTATCAATGATGTATTGTACCATCTCCTCCGATACATAATGATTTAGTTTCACTTTATCCCAATCCCCTTCTTTTATGAACTCCTTCACTTCAATCTCTTCGTCACTGTGATTCTGTTTTTCCAGGTAATATAAGGCTCCTTGCTTTGTCCAATTGTCAAACCAAAAACTTGCTTCACCATTTCTAATCTGCCACCATATATTATGGTCCACCTCCTCTCTAATTTGAATCATCTTCCTCCAAACATGAGATATCCCTGACCCTTGAGCTGTGACTGGATGTTTCTTCTTATAATACTTATGCCACATATAATGGCTCCACAATGAATCTGATGACGTTAAAAAATTCCACCATAATTTCGCAAAAAGTGAGTCAGTAACTACGTGTAATGATCTGAATCCAATTCCCCCTTCTGCCTTTGGTATACATAGATCCTCCCACGCCACCCAATGCTTCCCTTTTAATCCACCAATCTTGCCCCAAAAAAAATTGGCCATAATTTTATGAATTTGATCAATCACCCCTGTTGGTGGATTCATAGTTGACATTAGATAAATAGGCATTGATTGTAGCACATTACAAATCAATACATATTTACCCTCATATGTCAGTAGCTTCCTATGCCAGGTCATCACTCTTCTGCTTATTTTCTTCACCAAATCTTCGAAAGGACTAATCTTCTTTGTCCCATAAAAAATGGTACATCTAAGATAAGTAAAAGGGAATGAACCAACACCAACTCCTGTCGTTCTTCTTATTTTATTATTTGTAGCAATAGGCACCTTCTCATGAAAATACACAAAACTTTTTATTAAATTAATGAGCTAGCCTGAAACCTTCTCATACTTATTTAACACTTTCATCATTTTTCTGATTGATCCTCTATGGCCCGAGAAAAATAAAATTGTCTCATCTGCATACGATAGGTGATTGATTTTTTCACTCTATTTTGGCATTCCGTACCCAATGAACTGCTTGTCTTCATTCAAATTGTTTAAACTTCTGGTCTAGACTTCAGCTGCAATTATGAACAAAATGGGTGATAGAGGCTCCCCCTGTTTTAAACCTCTTGAGGATGAGAAAAAACCATATGATTTTCCATTGGTTAATACTGAATACCAATTGTTAGACAACAATCTCTATACCATATCAATCATTCTCTCCGTAAACCCAAATCTCCTTATCACCTTTGTTATAAATATCCATGAAACTCTATCATACGCCTTCATCATATCCAACTTTACCACTATATTATGAAACTTGTTTCTCTTGTTGATATCCCTAACTATTTCTTGAGCCAATAGGACATTCTCTGTTATGCTCATTTCTTTCATAAATCCCGTTTGATTTTGCAATAAGATTCCTGGGAGCACTCCACCAAACTTCCATGAAGTACTTTTGCTATTATCTTGTTAATGTAAGTACTCAAACTTATTGGTCTTAAATCTGTGAAACGCCGAACCTGTTCCGTTTTAGGAATAAGGACTAGGTTCGTGTATGTCACAAATCTTGGCAAATCCATACCACAAAAGAAAGCCACTACTATTTTCAGAATATCCTCCTTGATAATTTCCCAACAGCATTGAAAAAAATTCCTGAGTAACCATCTGGCCCACAAGTACTGTCACTGTTTAAGGAGAAGACCTCCCCTCTCACCTCTTCCTCCATAGGTATTCTATTCATATTTTCTTGTTGCTCTGCTGTGATTAGTTTAGGAATGCAATCAATCATTGTATAGTCGTAATTAAAGGTGCTTTCCTTAAATTGTTGCTCAAACACTTTCACAGCTGCTTCTTCAATGTCCTTCGACTCGTTGTATAAGACCCCTTGATCATCAATTATCTCATTCAGCTGTAGCTTCCTCCTTCTACCTCTGACATAGGAGTGAAAACACTTGGTGTTCCTTTCACCATCAGTGAACCACCTCATCCCAGATTTTTGTTTCCAGTATTCCTCTTCCAATTGATAAAACTCTTGGAGATCCTCTTTTGCCTTCATCAGTTCTACCTTGTTTATTTCTGTGCTATTGATCTCAAATTGTATTTCTTTCACCTTCACCACATCTTCCAAAGTAGCAACATTATGAAAAATGTTCCCATATGTTTCCTTGCTCCACTTGGTAAGAACCTTCTTCAAGTTTTTCATCTTTTCATGGACAATGTGAAATGGACTTCCTTGTACCTCAATCTGCCAATTTTTCTTTGCCACCTCATGAAACCTCTCATGTTTTGACCAAAAATTCAAGAACCTGAAAGGTTTGCTGACTCTTTCTTGATTTATGTTGCATTCCACCTGAAGAGGACAATGATCTAACCTTCCCTTATAAGATGGTTTACTTCCGACATGGGGAGTTCCTGCATAAACTTCATGTTCCCAAATATCCTTCCAACCTTTTAAATATACATTCACCCTCAATTCTTCCATTCCACCAAGTAAAATTACTGCCTGTGAATTTTAAATCTGCTAAGGCACAATTTTTGACACACTATGCAAAATCCACAATTTCATTATGCGTGACTGGTAGACCACCCAGTTTTTCTGCAGCATCCATAATGACATTAAAATCTCCCCCTACCAGCCATGGATTCTCCATATAATCACCAATCTCCTCCAGATCTTCCCATAATTCCAGCCGCTCGAGAGCACTACACCTTGCATACACTGCAGTTATATAAATCATCTTCTGTTTCGATTGGTGTTTAAATTGAATTGTGAGCTGCTGATGTTTATCCATTATAATACTTCCATCCCATTCTTCATTCTAGAAAACCCAAATTTTGGATGAACAATTAGATACAACATTATCCATACCCAATTTTTTCTGTACGCTTCTAATTCATGAGGCCCTCTGAAAGGTTCCAAAAGGGCGATATATGCATACTTGTTTCTTTTGTTTAAATCCATCAGCCTCTCAAAAGAATTTTGAGTTTTGATCGATCTAATGTTCCAGAAAAGCAGTTTGTCCATCATCATTTAGACGTTGTGGGTTTTGCCGAGCTACTCCT
>JAJOOH010029253.1:0-14193 GCA_029582605.1 Solanum gracilifrons | reverse complement strand
GTAGGTAGGAGCGGATCTACGTAGTAACGTGGGGGTGCCATGGCACCCAGTGATTTCGGTCGGAACTCTATATAAATAGGTATGTATGTATCAGAATTGGTATAAATATAGTACATGCCACCCCCATTAACAAATGATCATGTAGCCCAATGGCATGCCGTCAAGTGAAGGCCCCTAAGGTCAGCAGTTCGAATCTTGACTAATACATTTTTTCTTACAAATATAATGAACACACCTTTTTGTTATTTGACAAAAGAATATTAAGGTTGACGATATTCGAACCCATGGCACCCTTTAATATTAAAACAAACCAACGTGCTAAGTATGCTAATTTTAATGATAAAAAATTTATACTGTTTGAACAAGCTTTTAAAATTAAATTATTTTGAATTTTTTTTCTTTTCTTTTTCTTTTCCAACAGTGTTTTTAAAAATACATATTTTTGATAAGTATCAGCTTCTGTTTGATCAATTAATTTTAAAAACACTTATGAATCGCAATTAGTATTTGGCCAATCTTTTAAAAAAAATATTTCTCAATTTCTATTGATAATGGTTATTAATTTTTATCAACCATATCCAATTGTAATTTTTATCAACCAGATAAAAAATCTATTATTAAAAAAAAAAAACTTTTTCAAGGAAAATCTATTTCTTTTAGATTTTGAAAAACAGTTTTTGCGACTTGTCAAAAACACTCGTTTTCTCCTAAAAATTATGATCAAATACCACTTTTGGGGCCAAACGGGCTATTAGATTTCTCCTATGTAAATTTCGAAATCACACTATTCATAAAATGTGGCACCCACCGCCTCAAAATCCTGGATCCGCCACTGGCTGTAGGTATGTTGCATGGATAGAATTCCTATGTTGAACCCACTTCTTCTTCATCTCCTATGCCCAGGAGTGTAGACCCGTCTCAATTTTGTATTGATGAGTTGCAACAAAAAAAATTCTTTTGCCACATACAGCAAAGACCTCAAAATTCAATTAGGTATGATATAGATTTCTTGGTCTTTCCTCTTTTTTTTTTCATTTATCTTTACCATTTTGACAAGTACCAAAATTTTCATTTTGTAAACCCTAAATGTTAGACTAAACAGAATGGAGCAACTTAGGTTAACATGTAATAGGGATTTATAAATTCAACAACAGATGCATGCACTATCTCTTTTCGAAAATCTTTGGATTCAACCAACCTCCAAGCACAAGAAACCCTTAAATTCCAGGGTAAATTGAAAATACTACATTTGAGATTTCTTCATACCCGCAGTGTTCTCTTTTTCTAATGATTTGGTCTGAGTTTTACTACCAGCACATTCAGTATATGATGGAATTTAATATGTCAAACTTTTCCATTTACAGACATTCTTAAAAGTATCCGTCTTTGAAGGGTATTTTCTATTTGGGTTAAATTGAACTCTATTTTAAAAAAAGAATCAATTTTTTTGGGTGCCCATTTTCATGGTAAATCTTACTAATTAAGTGTTTTTTTGCTTTGATGCTTTTCGGCATGGCTGCAAATCTTGGGAAATTGAAAACTGAGCTTAGAGAGGTAGAAGATAATTTAGTAAAAGCACTTGTAGGTAAATATCAATCTCTCACAATATATCTTTTTTATGCCGTAGTATATTTTTTAGTTTTTATGTCCATTGCTATTTTTCTTTGATCTCTGGATCAAACTTTGAAGAGAATCGGGTGTCCAGGTTGAGGAAGGTTTTAGGTTTACTCAAAGAACACTAAGAAGAGTCCATGGCTGTAAAAAAAATTGAATTTATGTCCTTCATTCTTTTCTATATAGAATAATTAAAGGTAAATACTTGTACCATAAGTAATGTAAGTTGTATTTTATTTGGGCCCGCTTCATTAAACAAGTACTACTTGCTAATTGCAAATATTCTTAAGGCTTCATTCAGTAGATAATACATGTTCTATTTGCTACTTAGAGGAGATACACATATGGCGATCTCTGTTCATCATTCTTTGTCATTTACTTAGACTAGGAGCAACTTCCAAAATCTTTGGTATGATAATATTTGCTCTTCTCTGCTTCCAATTTTCATAATTTTGTTATGGTTTTTGTTTAATATGTTAATCTTGATAATTACTTTTGAATTTAAAAGCTTGCTTTATTATTTAGTAGCTATATTTTAGAAGCTGATGTTTTATGAGAAGAATCTCTTATATGCATGTTATATGATTTTTTGTGTGTTTTTCATTGCCTAATTACATCATGTTAAAGGAGAAAATCATGTTTTATGTATGTTTTTATAAGTCATAAAGATTCTTGAATTTTATGGTCTTAAACTAAAAATATATAGAATGTGCCAAAATGCCCTTTTGATCTTGTGGTCTTTAACATGTCATGTGAAAAGTTAGAAATAAAGAGTTGCAAAAAAAGGTAAAAAGACATTCTTTTAAACATACTAAAAAGAAAAGTGATACAAATAAATTGAAACGAAGGAAGAAAAATATGTTCTATTATCCTCTAGGGATGGTATGTTTAAGGTGAATTCAGTTTGTGTTATTAACATGTGTATATGGCTGTTTTCTGCTCAATTATCGATACAAAATTTATTACTTTATAAGAAAAATTGTTGTGAATATTGTCTATGTATACTTACAAAAATAAAATAAAATGTTGTCGATGTGATATTCCACTCGTGAATTGACATTGTTATTCAGTTTAAGCTATTAATCAAATGGTTTGTCTTAATATAAATCTGTTTTCCCTTTCTCTCTCTCTTTTAACTAAAACTTTTAGAAGATGTGTTGAATTGGAAGAAAAATAATAAAAAAGAAGAGCATAAAGGTCTCTTTCTCACTATTAATAGTTCTCCAAATGCAGCTACGGACATTTTCAAGTTCAGTAGGAATAAACAAGCAAGGAATTGAAGTTACTTGATGGTATTGTGGCTAACTCTATTGTTAGGTGAGGAATGAAATTTTACTTCTTAAAAAAAATACTATTAGGAATTTTTTTAGAGACATTACTGTACATTGTTTAATCAGCTGATTGGACCATCACAGTATAGCTTTAATAGTTATCCTTGTATCTTCTCCTTTGGTGCATTTACAAAAAACATGATTCTTTATTCTAGAGAGTAATATAATTCCTTTGTTCTTATATGTTATTAGATAATGTTGAAACATCTATTTAGATTTCAAGCACCAAGTTCTGAAATTTTACTGTTCTCCATTCCAATTGATCCTGGAGTTCCACTTCATATGTGGAAATGGAAATTTGAGAAGACATCAACACACCTCCAAAGAATGTAGAAGGTATCATCGACGGTGAAAAGTCCTACATTGCCGTGTCAGATGAAGGAACATGGCATGTCCCTTCATAACCCAGGTAAAGATTTTACAATAATCTTATTACACTTATGTGAATACTCTGACATTTTTTAACTCAATTAGACGTTGTTTCTTCATGCATGAATATTTTTGAAAATAGAGTAATGCACCTATTGTTTCAATTGCTCTCTGGTGATTTCTGAAAACAGAGTACTTTTTTTCAATTTTGTTTATTTAATTCTTTATAGGATCTTCACTGGGTACCTTTCAACCACCAGATGGAATCACATCAGCAATTTTTCTTTCGGAGATCGACAATGAAACCATTGTAAGATGAGCTTAAGTTAATGAATGAATAGTTTCCTCTGCTTCAATCTAAATGGTTTCTGGTACGATGAATTTTTCGGTACTTGCCTTTGCATGTGGATTGTTTGATGATATTGAAGGAAAGAACATGGCTTTTGATTTTGGGTTATGTTTTTTTGGCAGATTGTAGCGACAGCAGAAACAGAAAGCTATGAGAAATTGTCTTAGAATCTTTGAAATGCTTCCTTTCTAAAGATTATGGAAACACGCTTGAGAAATTGAGGAATGATATTACTATTATTTCAGGTACTGTTTTCTTTAATCTAGCTTCTGCACAAGTGAAGTTCTACTATACTCTTTAATTGTTTAGGTTGTGATTTTTGAAAGTTTTCACTGATGAAAGTGTACTACTCTTTTCGTTGGCCTTTGGATTGAAAGTCATCATGACCGGTGCGACTCCTGAGTGTGAAAATTTATTTTAATACTGCAGAATACATATCGAAAAACAATGAGTGGCTTCTTATAACGGTAGAAATTGGTAAAATGAAGTTTGGTAAGATAATATATCTTACAATATTCCAAAAAAAAAATAAAAAATAAAGAAGGATAAGAGAAAAGAACAAGCAAACAAACAAATGGATGATAAATTTTGGATGGTTAAAGTTGTGGAGGGTGTTGTAGATAGCATTTTATAAACATTTAGTCATTTACACATTTTCATATTTAAGTTTGAACTTTTTTTTTTTTTTGAAAATATGACGTACTCGAATTTTATAAATCAAGTTTGTGTTAGTGTGGAGACTAACTAGAGTTCACTGTTTTATCTTTCTATAACATTTATGATAATCAAGCTAATGGTATAATTCTGCTAGCAGTCAAGAGGTACTACTATTTATTTCTTTTTCATCGATAATGCAATTTTTTTTGTTTATGAGAAATCATATGATTTGTTGTAAGTATTTATATTGTTTCATGGTGGGTCTTTATAGCTATATATGTTGAACATCGAGTTGTAGGCGTGTTATATCTGAAGAAATTCCTCTTTGCTCTCAAATCAATCTGTTGATGGAAAGACTGCACCAACTAAGCGTATCGATTATTTTTTTATAAGTGTCTTATCAGGTTCATCAGATAAAATAATAGATGTAATAGCAGTAGTTGCACTAGATGAAGTTTCAGCATTGGTAGGCATTGTTTATGTGGGAATTTATAAAAAGAAGGAATAAAAGGTTGCCGCAATCTCCCGACATCTTCTGATCTATCTCATCTACCTGATCCTCTTTTATTAACTTAATGTTGTCAATGTGTTCCATCTGCCAATGTGTACTGACCGAGTCTGTCTATAAATATATTTTGTATTTTGTTTGCCAGCTGTCAGTCATCAAGTTCGACCAACTCAAACAAAGGAAAAAGTATACAATCCTCTGACCATTTCTCAAACAAGTAAGCCTGCTCTTTTCATTACATTTTCCATTATTATTAATTTGACATTGCCAATCTATTTTCTCTAACAACATGTATAATACCTGACTTATCTGAATTTGCCTACTTACTTTTTAACTTCAACCTTTAAACAAAAGAGAACTACTTAACTTGTATCTAAAATCTTCTGATTTTGCCATCTTGATATAAATATGCAATTTGTGTAAATAGTGAAGTTGATATCTTAATAGGAACATGGCCCAACTATTTTTGATGTGTTCCTTTTCAATAATTTCCAGGAACAACAAATAGCAACGTCCAGGCACTGAAAAGGAAATATGTGCAAGGAAGGAGTTGCAGAGTTGATGTTCCCAGGACACATTGCAATTGCTAGAATACTTCTTTTTTCTTTTGAATTTCTTTTGTTTCTAACTTACTAGATCATCCCTTTTAACTAAATCATTCATAACTTGAATAAGTTGCTTCATTGCAAATTGTGGCTTATATAGTTGAAATAAGTTCCATCAATACTCTGTTTACAACAGGCTTACTATGTTAGCACGAGCCATGCCCTTCTACTACTATATATATGAACTCCTAACTTGAATGTTAAATTACTATAATATCCCTAACTTATATATTACCTTAAAAGCATGAACTCCTAACTTGAATGTTAAATTACTATAATATCCCTAACTTAGGTTGTGACTTTTTCAATGAGTTGTGACTTTTTCGATAAGTTGAGACTTTTTCGATAAGTTGTGACTTTTTTCAAAGGGTTGTAATTTTTCGATGAGTTGTGACTTTTTCAATAAGTTGTGACTTTTCCAAAGTGTTGTGACTTCTCAAAATGTCATGACTTTTCAGATAAGACACACAAAATATTTGTTCATACTACCCTTTGTTGACTATAAATAGAGGGTCTTCCTCTCATTTTTCAACCACAATATTTTTTTAATCTTCTTCTCTTGTTCTTGCATTAAATTTTTTGTGTGATTTATTGTCATTGAGTGAGTTCGAAGTTTAGCGGAATATGAGGTACCACTATTCTGATGAAGTAAGTCGTTCTATCCTAAGAAGGTATATTACATAACCTTGAGTACTTGAGGAAAAAAAAATTGGATGATATAATAATTTTTTTTGCTTAATACATACATTAGTATGAAATGTTCCAATATATGAAGTTAACATGATGCAGTCTAAATTCATTTGTTTTTGTTAATAATTTCTCTTGTGATGTTGTAACGACCTGTTCCCGTCGTTATAGAAAATCCAATGAGGAAAATTTTTAGGCCGAAAAACTTTTTCGTAGTAACTTGAGATTTTTCCAACCTAGTCCAGATTTGGACGAAATCGGAGTCTGTGAGGTCTAGGAAAATCTGGTAGCAATTGGGTGATCTAATTATGAATTTGATCACATGAGTAGATAGATAAGTCGTTAAGTAACCCATACGACTTTACATAATTGAATTTGGGGGAGTAGAACTCCCAGAATTGATCTTAGCGTGAATGGGTAGTTTCTGAGTGTCGTTGGTTGAAGGTGTGTTGTGAATTGGGGTCTTGGAATTATTAAAATAGCTCACTGGTTCGTGCAAGCCGCTGGGGCAGGATTTCTGCCGCCAAGGAGGGGCTCCTGTAGCGGGGTGAGGACCGCTGTGGCGGGTCCGACGCGACTTAAGTCGAAAATAAACCCCAAAACGTATTTATTCTGCACTTTTCAACTTTGAGAGTAAGGAGACGAACCCCAGACGATTCTTGACAGTTTTCCACCATTTTTAAGGCTAAATGTAAGGTTTTAACTCCTCGAATCCATTTTTTCGATTCGTAGAACATAATCTAATGGGTAGTTATCGAGGGGGAAGAGTTTTGATCTAAGAATTATGGTGGAAAAATCCCTAATTTGGATAATGGGATCATGGGTATGATATAGGGTTGATAGAATTGTTAGTAATTCGGGTAATTAGTGATTGTTTATTGATTCCCGTGTTATATTAATTATTTGTAGACAAAGAACAAGCGGAACGAATCTGGAAAGGGAAGAATCAAGTTTCTTAGGGTTTCAAGCTTGTTTCGAGGTAGGTGATGGTTGTGATTCTATGATTGTGTGATGTATGTTTGTTCTTGTTTCATTATGATACATGTATGTATGCGAATGTTGCATTGTTGATCACATTAATTGTAAATGAGAATAGATGAATGATGAATGTCATGAATCATGACTTGATTGTATGATTATGAGAATATACTTTGTGATTGTGATTGTGGCTAGTTGAATGGATCGGGTGTTGCGTTCTGACACACTAACTTGGATCGGTTGCCACGTTTTGGCATAATTATGGGATTGATTGCCACGTTTCGGCATAATCATTGGATCGGGTACCATGTTCCGGTATGCTAACAGTTTAAGTTTGGGTTCCATGAAAGGACCAATGACTTGATATAACTGTGATATGTGAGAGTTATGAAACTGTTCGTTGTTCATAAATGTTGATGATATTGTATATGTTTGGTGTATGCATGCTATTATTATGTTGTATTGACTTACGTTTGTAGTACTTAGTGGGATAGCCGCATGATCCTATCAATACACTTTGGTTGTGTACAGACGGCTATTGACAAACCTCGCTTAGAAGATTAGTGGTTCGAATTCAAGGGTGAGCCAGTTCTTTCGAGCTGCCATGAGTCCTCTTTCTGTCTATGTCCACATTTCGGATTTAGAATTTCTAGTTAGTTATTAGTATATTAGTTTGGGGTTGTAACCCTTCTTGTTAGACTTATGGATCTTGTTAGATGTTTTGGTACATTGACTTTCAGGTTCTAGGCATATTTTTCCACATTGTTTAGTTGTTAGATCATTTGGAAGTTTATGAGAACTTTAGATTTTAGCTATTTAACTTGCTTCCGTAACTTAAATGCCTTGGTATTTTGGTTGAGTTGTTAGTTTGGGTTGTAGTAATGGTTCTCCCACTGGAGGGTTAGTGTGAGTGTCAATCACGATGGTCTGGGTCGTGACAAAGTAGGTAGTTCGGCCTAGCTCTGTGACGGAAGTTAGGAGTTTTGTGGGGTTCGCTAGCGATTATCGTTGATTTGTAAAGAACTTTGCTTTTATTGCCACTCACTTGACTAATTTGACCAAAAAGGAGATACTATTTGAATGGACTGAAAAATGTGAGGAGAGCTTTCGAAGGCTCAAGACTCTATTGACCACCGCACTTATTCTAGCATTACCGGTGGAAGGTAAGGAATTTATAGTTTATTGTGATGCTTCACATTCTGGTTTGAGTGCTGTGTTGATGCAGGATAATAATGTTATAGCTTATGCGTCGTGTCAATTGAAGGTGCATGAGAGAAATTACCCAACACATGATTTAGAGTTGGTAGTGGTAGTATTTGCTCTTAAGATCGTGCGGCATTATTTTTATAGTGTTAAGTATGAGGTGTTTACTGATCATCGTAGTTTGCAGCATCTGTTCACTCAAAAGGATCTGAATTTGAGACAGCGAAGGTGGATGGAGTTACTCAAGGATTATGATATGACCATTCAATACCATCCGGGTAAGGCTAATGTGGTGGCAGACGCTTTGAGTCAAAAAGCGGTGAGTATGGGTAGTTTTTTCTTGCTTGAGTGTATCCAAGCGACCCTTGGCTAAGGAAATTCAGACCTTGGAGTCTAAGTTCATGCAGTTAGGCATCTCAGAAAGAGGTGGGGTGTTAGCTAGCATTGAAGTTAGGGCCACATTTATTGAAGAGATCAAGGCTAAACAATTTGAGGATGAAAATTTAAATGAACTTAAGAAGAAGATTGCGATTGGTAAGGCACAATAGACCACTTTTGATGAGGAGGGTATGCTCAATTTTAAAGGAAGAGTCTGTGTTCCTAGAGTTGATGACTTGATTCAGAAATTGTTGACAGAATCCCATGGTTCGCGATATTCCATTCATCCGGGTGTGACCAAGATGTACCGAGATTTGAAGTGAATTTATTAGTGGCCGGGCATGAAGAAGGATATAGCAGAGTTTGTGGCTAAGTGTCAAAATTGCCAACAAGTGAAGTATGAACACCAAAGGTCTGCAAGTTTGCTTCAAAGAATGCCAATTCCGGAATGGAAGTGGGAGAGGATAGCCATGGATTTTGTGGTTGGTCTTCCCAAGACTTTGGGAAAGTTTGATTCTATTTAGGTAGTGGTTGATGGTTTGACTAAATCAACCCATTTTATTCCGGTAAGAATAGATTATAATGCGGAACAGTTGGCTAAAGTTTATGTGAAAGAGATAGCGAGGTTGCATGGGCTGCCCCTCTCTATCATCTCAGACCGGGGTACCTAATTCACCTCCAAGTTTTTGAGGAAATTGCATGACGAATTGGACACCCAACTCACTTTTAGTACAATCTTCCATCCACAGACGGACGGACAGTCAGAAAAGACTATTCAAGTGTTAGAAGACATGTTGAGGGAATGTGTGATTGATTTTGGAGGGCATGGGGATAAGTTCTTACCTTTGTGTGAATTCTCTTATAATAATAGTTATCACTCTTGCATTGATATGGTACCATTTGAGGCACTATATGGGAAGGGATGTAGATCACCCATATGATGGTTTGAGGCTGGAGATGTGAAACCATTGGAGGTTGATTTAGTGAAAAATGCTCAAGATAAGGTGAGGAGTATTCAAGCTAAGCTTGTAGTAGCCCAGAGTAGACAGAAGAAGTATACAGATCATAAGGTAAAAGACATGGCGTTTCAAACCGGTGAGAATATTCTTCTCAAGGTATCACCCATGAAAGGGGTGATGAGATTTGGCAAGAAAGGCAAATTAAGTCCGCGATACATTGGTCCCTTTGAGATTCTTGAATGTGTAGGACCGGTAGCGTATAGATTGACTTTACCTCCTAACCTATCGGGAGTTCATCCGGTATTTCATGTGTCTATGTTGAAGAGATATCATGGTGACAAGGATTACATCATTAAGTGGGACTCAATTGTGTTAGACAAAGACCTTTAATATGAGGAGGAACCAGTTGAAATTCTTGATCGTGATGTGCGTAAGTTGAGGACCAAGGAGATTAAGTCCGTGAAAGTTCAATGGAAACATAGTTCAGTCGAGGAAGCTACTTGGGAGACCGAGAGGGACATGCGAGACAAGTATACCTAATTGTTCGTCAATTCAGGTACTACTCCATTCCCTTTTTAGCTTATTTTTCCTAAGTTTGTCACTCGGGGACGAGTGATGGATAAATTGGTATCTATTGTAACGACATGTTTCCGTCGTTATAGAAAATCCAACGGGGAAAATTTTTGGGCCAAAAAACTTTTTCGTAGTAACTTGAGATTTTCCAACTTAGTCCAGGTTTAGACGAAATCGGAGTCTGTGAGGTCTAGGGAAATCTGGTAGCAATTTAGTGATCTAATTATGAATTTGATCACATAAGTAGATAGATGAGTCGTTAAGGAACCCATACGACTTTACAAAATTGAATTCGGGCCAGTAGAACTCTCAAAATTGATCTTAGCTTGAATGGGTAGTTTCTGAGTGTCGTTGGTTGAAGGTGTGTTGTGAAATGGGGCCTTAGAATTATTAAAATAGCTTACTGGTTTCGTGCAAGCCGTTGGGGCGGGATTTCTGCCGCCAGGGAGGGGCCCCTGTAGCGGGGTGAGGACCGCTGTGGCGGGTTCAACGCGACTTAAGTCGGAAATAAACCCCAAAATGTCTTTATTCTGTACTTTTTGACTTTGAGAGTAAGGAGACGAACCCAGGCGATTCTTGACAGTTTTCCACCATTTTTAAGGCTAAAGGTAAGGTTTTAACTCCTCGAATCCATTTTTTCGATTCGTAGAACATAATCTAATGGGTAGTTATCGAGGGGGAAGAGTTTTGATCTAAGAATTATGGTGGAAAAATCCCTAATTTGGATAATGGGATCATGGGTATGATATAGGGTTGATAAAATTGTTAGTAATTCGGGTAATTATTGATTATTTATTGATTCCCGTCTTATATTGATTGTTTGTAGACCAAGAACAAGCGGAACGAATCCGAAAAGGGAAGAATCAAGTTTCTTAGGGTTTCAAGCTTGTTTCGAGGTAGGTGATGGTTGTGATTCTATGATTGTGTGATGTATGTTTGTGATTGTGGATTGTTGAATGGATCGGGTGTTGCGTTTCGACACACTAATTTGGATCGGTTGCCACGTACCGACATAATTATGGGATCGGTCGCCACGTTTCGACATAATCATTGGATCGGGTACCACGTTCCGGTATGCTAACAGTTTGGGTTTGGGTTCCATGAGAGGACCAATGACTTGATATAACTGTGATAAGCGAGAGTTGTGAAACTGTTCGTTGTTCGTAAATGTTGATGATATTGTATATGTTCGGTGTATGCATGTTATTATTATGTTGTATTGACTTACGTATGTTGCACTTAGTGGGATAACTGCGTGATCCTACTAGTACGGTGTGGTTGTGTACTGATATTGCAATTGCTCTTTCTTTGTTGAGTATAGGGCATCTTCAGATGGCTATTGACAGACCTCGCTTAAAAGATCAGTGATTCTTCAAATTCAAGGGTGAGCCAGTTCTTCCGGGCTGCCATGAATTCTCTTTCTGTCTATGTCCACAATTCGGACTTAGACTTTCTAGTTAGTTATTAGTACATTAGTTTGGGGTTGTAACCCTTCTTGTTTGACTTATGGATCTTGTTTGATGGTTTGGTACATTGACTTTCAGGTTCTAGGGGTATTTTTCCGCATTGTTTAGCTGTTAGATCATTTGGAAGTTTATGGGAACTTTAGTTTTTAGCTATTCAACTTGCTTCCGTAACTTAAATGCCTTAGTATTTTGGTTGAATTGTTAGTTTGGGTTGTAGTAATGGTTCTCCCATCGGAGGGTTAGTGTGGGTGACAATCACGATGGTCTGGGTCGTGACATATGTAGATATATGCTTATGAATATCTTTTTCCAAAATTTAGAGAATTGTCACAATTTATTTTTTTATGCTCAAGACAAATGAATGACTTATTTATCAATGCTACTTATGTGATTTAGATTGTTATGAAGTTTTCTTCAAAATAATTATTAGTACTATATAAACATTGCCCTTTTGTTTTACTTATTTACTATTTTTTAATATTTCAGTATTTTAGAAGAAGAAAAGTTCATATGACTTGTAATGACGTCAGTTGAAGTTTGTATTAGTTTAATTTTTATTATTTATTGGCTAAAGTACTCATTACCCCCTTGAACTTGAAGCTTTTTATTCGGTGTACACCTAAACTAAATTTTGTTTTAATTACCCCCCCGAACTTGTTTATTCCTCCATCGCGTACACCTTTATTGTCGACCTGGCGTAGAAATTGACATCACACTCTACTAGGCGCATGAGGAAGTGATTTTTTGCCACATCATAAAGCGACAACGGTAAAAAAACGTAAAATCTCCATTTTTCTTTAATATTTGGCATATTTTAAATGAAAAATATGGCAAAATGTAAATGAAAAGTAAAGGAAACAAAGATTAACATTTACTTGGTAAGAATTTTAGACAAATTTGAAATTTAATTGACCAACTTCACGTCTAGAAAAACCCAAATCCAGAA
The DNA here is from genome assembly GCA_029582605.1 of Solanum gracilifrons. Lineage (NCBI taxonomy): Eukaryota > Viridiplantae > Streptophyta > Magnoliopsida > Solanales > Solanaceae > Solanum > Solanum gracilifrons. The sequence goes on along the minus strand of JAJOOH010029253.1, from coordinate 1,570 downwards.
GGAGTTCCGCAAAATCAGCCCTTATTCAAAAATAACTTTTAAACAATGAATTTTAAATTTAAGAAATTTATTTTTCACAATATTAATTTATCTGGGTGGCTATTATTTATCAAGGTGGAAATCCACATCACCACTTTTGCCAGCTGTCGCGCGCGTGTAGTCACAATAGGAGCAGGTGGACAAAAAAGGTGTATGTGATGGAGGAATAACAAGTTCGGGGGTAATTAAAACGGAATATAATTTAGGTGTACACCTAATAAAAAGCTTCAAGTTCAGGGGGGTAATGAATACTTTTGCCTTATTTATTTAATAGCTAGTTTTTGTGAGATAAATATTTTCATTAATGCAAATTATAGTTATATTTGGGTAGGTATTTGTATTTAAATTAAAGTATTATATATGTCACAAATGTATTATCAAGTTAACAAGATCTTCTAACTTCAAAATATATTATTTTAAAATATTCCAAGTTCTATTTTTAGAAAAAAACTCACAACAAATGTGAAAATATGTGAATATATATGAATCATATGTCAATATATGTAAGTATAAAATTTATTAGAAATTCAGTTATTGCACATTAATTCTTTAGTTATAACATTATAAATTTTCTTAGTTATTACTAATTATTGCAAACGTTCATCACACTCTTTTACATTCTTAGTTATAATATTATAAATTTAATAGTTATTACATTAATTATGTCAATCTTTCAACTTTTCTTATATTAACTTTTGACCAATAATTTTTCATATTATTATAACGACCCTATATATGTGATAATACAGTGTTGTTATTTTTTCTTTGACGAATCATTCTTGGTTGAATAAATTGAAAATCGTTTACAAGTATATGAACTATATCTTTGTTGGGTGTAAGATGAACATGTGATTATATATATGATTTCACAGATAGAATATATTCTTTAATTTTAATTTTAATTTTTTCGGTAAAAAAAAGGAAACCTTTATCAATTAACTATGGACAGTCAGATAACTATCTTTGATTGATGTACACAGTCAATCGAGTAATTAAATATGAGAGCCAACAACAAGTACGCCATCTATTATGTTATAACTTATAAAATAAAAATTAATATACAAAAAATAGTTCTAATAGATAAAATGTAGTTGTTTTCTTCACATGTTCATATGACATCTAAATAATTTAACCTGGAATACACGTGCGAAGCACATCTGGTTAGATGAAAAAAAAATACAAAACAAATATCGCTTTAAGGTAATATTAGTGAGATACGACTAATAAATGATTGAACCTCATCAAATTAAAATAAATATATATACATTATTACATTTAACTAATAATTTTTTTTACTGACCATCTTCATAGATTCACGTAAATAAGAGATATATATGATGATCCACATTGAACATTCACAAAATAATCTGCATAATTATTTTTTGCTAATCTTATTATTCAGATTTTCTTTTAAATAAGCAATACTATTTACTATAACATATATTTTCAGAATTGATAATTACGTGCAACGCACGTGTCAAAGAACTAGTATATATATATATATATATATATATATATATATATATATATA
>JAJOOH010029252.1:0-15277 GCA_029582605.1 Solanum gracilifrons | reverse complement strand
ATATATATATATATATATATATATATTACTTTTTATTGTAATAATTATTATTTTTTTCATGAAAAAATTAAACAATTTATTATTTGTAGAAATTTGAGGCCCCCCAAAAATTGGGGGCCTAAGGGCATTGGCCTTAAAATTTATAGGCAAGAGCCGGAACTGATCATGCATTGCAGAGCTCATTTGGGGTGACACTTTCAACGAAATTTCTTCATATTCAAAATTCAAACCTAAAACCTTTGGCTAAGGGTGAAGCACTCCACCATTGCATCAGAACACATATTGATCGATTACTGAGTTGCTAATAAAAGAAAATTACTAGATAATGTGCAACATCAGTACATCACTTGAATTTGTGGAAAAACTTACTAATATTTAACCAATTTTGTATACTTTACATTCAATTTGGTTCGATTCAATTTTATTTTTATTAATTTCTTGTTATAATATTATAATATTAAATGGAAATAATCTCTCTATCTACGTAGGGTTAAAATCTGCGTATATTTTATCTTCTACAGACCTCACTTTGTGGTATTTTAAATATATTGTTGTCATTATCGTCTTTAATGTGTTATAACTAATAATATTTTAAAAAATCATCACTTTAATTATTTGCATCAAATAATGTTCGATTCGATTTGACTTTTAAAGAACAATTACACCCATACAGCCGACATACGTATACCAAGTTAGGAATAATGCTTACACAAATGATTAATCAATGAGAGAAGTATTATACAAATATAAATTAAATTAAATGAGAATTCTTTGGCGTCACCAAGTTCGTCACTTAAGATATTTAAACCACAAAATGGTTTATAAAAAAATGTAATTAATTAATGCAACTCGACAGAATTAGTGGGAAAATCACAGTAATCAAGAAAAGTTAATTAAAAGTAAAGCAGTAATTAAGGGCATGTGAGTAGAGTAATGCAAAATGATAATCTGCTTATATCGAGAGAATTGCCAGATGTGGAATGTTCTTGATTTAATTATTAAATTAATTAAGTCTCTAATTGCATGATGTGGAGTTATCTCCTCCATAATAAAGTTGTGTGCACTTTATGCTCACTTTGACTAGCTATTATGCATCTCCTTTTTCTATGGATTTACTAAATTTAATTTTGAGTAAAGTTGACTTTGCATCATAGTCCCTATACAAATTCATAATACATATATATAGAGGAGAAACTACATCTATAATTTAGGGGCGTGAAATGAGTACTTTTAACTGTTTCACCTGCTTTTTATTATGTCTGCTATGTTTACATGGAGAAAATGAATGAAAAACGAGATGAGTGTGCTATTTTCAAACTGATTGATAGATGGCCTGATATATTATGGTAGATTGAAAGAGATAGAGAGGATATCTCTCAAGGGGGAATCAGATGAAATAACTATTTATTATTGATCCATCCGAAATAAATCGATATTTATGTGATGGAGTTCATCTACATCGTACGTAGAGTGCCCAAGCTCTTTTTAGTCTCTTATCCACCAGTCTAGTACATGAGGCTCATCCCATTGAGGAAAAAAAAAATCAAAATAGAGTTGTCTTGCTCGCCTCCTAAACACATTCCCCTCTCTCCCCAGTATAGTCCTACATAGAAAGAAAGAGCGTAGAGCCCTGATCCGACTCGTAGTTCTGCTAACGTAAAACAAGAAGTTGAGCCTGAACTGGCGAACCAAAGTCACTTTCGGAATCATACTTCCTACATGTGTTGAGAGACTGTATTAGAAAAAAATAATGCATGCATCAATCGTAATTTTGTTCATTACTAATTTTGCCTTGTTTGATACACTTTTTCAAACTACGTATAACCAATGATACATTCAATTTGATATTATGTTATGTATAACTAATAAACAACAAACCATGGTTTTAGTAATGAAAGGGTCTTGAGGTCGAGGGATAAAATTGTCCAAAATCATATAAAATATCTAGATTCAATTTCAAGTAGCTACATTTTTTTAATATATATTTATAAAAAAAATGACCATTTAAAAAATCAACGAATGAACATATTCGACTCCCCTTCGATTTTCACCAACCCTATTTGTAGGTTTCACAAAAGCAATCGACAATGCACAATCTATCGATTTAGCATCCATCTTCCTTTAAAAATCCACCATATCCATCAATTTTGAACCTAAGTTTTGACCTATTTTTTAAGTAGTAAAAGGGATACGGTCATTCATGGTGATCTGTTGAGATTCATCACATTTAGCTCTTAATCTAATTAGTAATTAGTTGACAGATTAATTAGTAGTTAGTTAGTTAGTTGTTAAGAGTTGGTTATTTTTGTTTGTTAGAATAGTTTGTTATCTTGGAATCTGTGCTGAGCTCATTCATTGTCTTGTATATATTGTAAATGAACAATTGAGATCAATTCAATAATTCAGTTTCCCCAATTCTTCAATCAGTTTCCAAGCCTTCTTTTCTTCTTCCTGTTCCTCGAAGCTTCATCAATGGTGAATCAGGATTCACTTCAGCTTCTCTGAAATTCGACATGATCAAGCTATTTTAGTAGTTTATGTTGTTCCTTGTTCCGTCAGTGTAACACATGATTTGAAATATGTAATTTGACACATATATCTATATATTACATGTCGAAAATACTGAATTCATTGTACTTTTGAAAATATGCATTCCAAGTATAATATTTGTTTCTATTTTAGTGTTTTATCATACATATATCTATGTTACATTTTGAAAATATTGATAACTAAACTCATATAATATAAGCTCCATCTGACTTTCATTAGCTGCAGGATACAATATCTCAGAGGACAACTCTAGTTAGGTTAGCTCCAAAAATCTGTTCATAGAGGAATCCGAATGGCACGATTCGATTGTTCTTCAATGACTTATAATTCATCATGCTGAGATGCATGTCCTGCAACAGTAACAGATTTTGTGAAGAACGTAAATCAGACAAAGAATCTTAATGGCAACAAGTATACAAGTGTGTTTGAATTTTTTTTCTCCATCTGTTCAAAACAAACAGCAGAGATACAGTGGTGATCAGTTTTGATTCTGATAAGAAGATATTAGTTCAATTGATTTTAAGGGGGAGATATGCACATCGCAAACTTCTCACACTGGATTGCACCTACATGTGTTGTATTGCACCAGAAAGGTGGCACACAAGGGGGACCGAACCTGAACCTTACCTCCAAAAATACATCACGAGATTGATTGCAGTCGATCTCTCCAAAAAATGCTAAAATAGGGATTTACATTAGTCTCTGGTTCTTGATTACATTTCAATTCTAGTTAGTATGCTTGGTACATTCAACCAAGCAAAAGACGGGTACTATTATTTTCTTAAGGGAAAAGGGGAAAATATACGTATCACATAACCCTCGTTAAAAGATGTGCATAAACCATTTTAAGAGGTTTAGAAGCAATATCGAAGAGGCAGTGGGTTGGAATCCTTGTTACTGTTAATCCCAGAGGCAGAAGAACTAAATTCGTTCATCTCAATCTAAAAAAGGTTAATGGAGGTATGCATGAGCCTATAATTATTCCAGCATTTCACACAGGATCTAAAAAGTAATGGTTGTTGATGCCTGATCAGCATGTCACAGCCAGCAAAATCGAATATCATTAACATGTCATAGCCAACAAAAACCGCCTTTTCTTTTCATTGTCAAGAATAAAATGCATGCACATAATTAGAAACATAAAATGGGCTTAGTAATTTGACCTGATGATGTCGTTTTAAAGAAGAAAGATATTTCCCGGCTAGCAGACTGAGGTGAGTCAGAACCATGAACACAATTGTTCTGTAAATTCAGCCCACATATGGCTCTGACACTGTATGTATAAAAACACAGGTTAAAAAAGTGTCTTATTCAGAATTAACAAAAGCCTAAATACGAAAAATAAAATAAAATAAAAAAAAGCCTAAATATAATTGTCAATGTAAAAGGACTACATAGGCTGACAACTTCTTTAACTATGTGCTATGTATGGAGTCACGAAGTCAAAGGCACTACCAACAACTTTAACATGCTAGCTGTTATAGTTATAATGTTAAATCATTTGTGGAAGGAGAGGGAGTCACAGAATTGGAAGAATACTAGTGAAGACAATAATTGTAATGCCATGAAGGAGGCAACTTCTTTGGGGAAAGCAAGTGAAATGAAGAATTACACATATTTTACAATGTTTCAATTTTCAAAAGCAAATCTTGGAGAGAAGCATTTCATAATGTTTCAATTTTCAAGGGCCAGCTTGTGTGCACCTCGACTAATTCCACGAGATACATGTCACCCCCAACCAACAATAGGTGCCGTAACTCTGTCCACCAAGGCTAGGACAGAGGAAAATAAATCACCTAGTGCTTTTGTCTCTATCAGGATTTGAATCTAAGACTTCATGGTTTTCAACCACTTCATTGCCACTAGGTCACACCCTTGGATGCTTGAGAAAAGAATTTTCTAATGAGTTAAATTGAGGTAATACCCCTTTTTTTTGTGGTATGGAAGGTAAACTCATGCTATGGCTATCTATTTAGCTTTCTGATCTTCTAATTATTTTGCCCATGCAATAGTAATAGACGTAAAAAAAATAGAAGAAAAATGAGAAAAAAAGGAAGAGAGGAGGTCTAAACCTGTGAGGATGAGTAACCTTCGCCTTGAGTGGGTCTGTTGGACCAATTAATGCGCGCCAATCAGCTATGGCATTCCCTTTCTCCAGAACCATTATCAACACTGGACCACTGCCGATAAATGGTTAGTGAAGGGAAAAAAAGGAGTAGTAAATGGATGAGAAGGGAGGAGCAGCTGAAAAATTCTCATGAGAAATTAGTCCATGACACTATTCCAAATTCAACATAATAACATATATCCGATAGACAGATCTTCCACTAATTTTTCTACTTCTGTCACTGCAATTAAATGACTATCAAGTGGACACATGGACAACAGACCTTTTTTTTTCTCAATAAACAAGGTACTTTATTTGAAATGGATGAAAAGGCACCAATCAGTTATATAGAACTAAATCTTTAAACCGCTGAAAAGATTTGTACAACTTCCTACAGTATTTACTTCTTTGATAAAGAGTTTTCTATATCATTTCATACAAATTTATATCTCTAAAGCACTCAAAAGATTCCAAAGGTATCTATATCATTTCGAAAACTTGTTTTTTTCTTTTGATTGAAGAAAACACATCTTTTACAAACCTTTGTTCCACTCAATTGTCTCAACTCAATGAATACACAACCAAAATACTTGGACTTCCATTTTGACTTAAAGCGCTTTCAACAATGATATGCATTTCAAATTGATTCTTTCCAAAACCATCCCGCTTCAAATAACACATAAAACATGCTCAACCTTATGAAAAAGGAGGCGATTCACATACTTCTTCATACTTCTCACACAAAACACCTATCATACAGAGTTCTCCCCATCTTTGAAAATATTGAGGTTGCGTTTTAAGTTATTTATCATTTTCCAACCAAATTAGCAGCCTTTTAGGTGCGTTTGTCCTGCAAATGCCTAACATGGAATTATCATCCTTCATCACCACTAGATAAACAAGAAGGAGTAGAAAACACTAAGGCTCCCATTTTTCTTCTTCCTGTCCGGCTGTCTCAAATTTTCAAAACCATACAACATAGAGAGAAGCTGGTTTACTTATGCCACCTTCCAATCGTTCTGATCGCTAAAGAACCTCAAGTCTCACTTGTTTGGAATACTAATAAGTAGGTTCTTTCGTAGTTGTTCGGAATTAACTGATTATATTCTTTATATGATTCTTTCTTGGGTTCTATCGCTACTGTCTTGGGGAAATGATCATTAATGATAACAAGGATTCAATTGAAGTTAAATACTTGATTTTGTGTTATTCTAATCCGTAACCTTCAACCTATCCTTCACTCTTTCTGAGTGTTTTTCTCATATTTGTTGCGTTCCCCTGAGTTGTGTGCTATCAAGTGGTATCACTGAGTATAGCACTTCCTATTATCCTGTTAGACACAAATATAACCGTTCCAATCTAGAGGCAGATGCAACAATCATTTTAGGCTGAAATGCCTTTAGGAGTTATGTAACAACCATCATCGAATATTGTCCATTTTCAAAGAAATGATTCTTTTTTTTTTTTTCTGCAAATTCTTAGTTTAATGGTATAATTGTTCCCAACAATCACTAGATACCAAATTAAACCAACCTTCAGTCTATATTATAAACATGCAGTTTATAGTTCCTGAAAGAACCAGTAAGTTGTTTGAAGCAATAAATGAAAAAAGAAAAAATAACACAGCAGAAATACCAATTTAACAGGTGCTACAAAACAGAATGAGTCTTACTAGCCAATTCAGAATCAAATACCATCTCTAGACGGGGAAAGTTTACCTGGTCATGTATTCAACAAGGCTTGGGAAGAAGCTCCTTGAAGAATGCTCAGCATAAAAGCTTTTCACATGATCCTCATCAAGCTGAATGAACGATTCCTCTTTGATTTTGAATCCATGATTGAGAATTGTCTCCTTTACGGAATTTGTATGGTTTCCAGAAACACCATCTGGCTTTATTATAGCCAATGTCCTTTCTGTTTCTGTAGAAGAGTCTGCTGAATATCTGCAGCATTAGAACATTGACAAAAGAGAAGCACAGAATGTGAGTATTATAGTTGACTCCAATTGAATAAAGCCGAATGGCTATAGAGAATTTAAGTTTGACCGACTCACGAGAAATGAGTTAAATTTCTTAGACACTCAAGTAATACTAGTTATTATCTGAGAAAGTCACCTCTCTTCTCGATTCCAATTTTCTTCACAAAGAAAGTAACTTTCCGAATAATAACTATTAACTGAGCGACCATATAAGAAATCAATCTCATGAGAAATCTAAGTCCAGTATGAGAGCAACAAAAAATAGTCACAAAATACACATGTAGACATCAAAATTTTGTGGACAAGCCCAACCATATTAGGGTTATTGGAGGCTACTATACCCCAAACTCTAGCTCATGTTTATATAAACGGTAACATATTCCCTAGAAGAGGCATCTCGAATATCCCATAAATTTTGGTACTCCCATAAACTCTTGGTTATTCACATAGAGAACAAAATCTAAAAAATTCCATAAACTCATGGGATATTCAAAAGAGATCAAACTCTTCTTGACAATCAAATACTTTAAGAACATCCACAAAATCCCCCCTCAAATAAATTCCAAGGAGGTCCGCAATATCCTAATGGAGAAACACTTTGCTTTGGCATCAAATCACAGAGATAATCCAGAGAAAAGAATCAAGGAAACAAACAGAATTGTATCCACATTGTTTATCAATAAAATTATGTTTCTTCATATTTATTTTGTGACTGCAGTTATTTTCCAGACTAGAGAAAATTTATTGCAAACAACACAATAATTGGGAGAAAGAAGAATAAACAAGAAGACAAATAATGGCAAAATTACCACAATAATTGTATAGAAAGCAAGAATAAGGCCTTATTGATCCTCAAAATAACCACAATAATTGTAAAGAGAAAGCCAAAATCTTTGAAGAGTTACTTATACTTCAATCCTAAACTTGTATTGGGGTTAATTATATGAATCTTCTATATCTATTCATTTCAGTACCAAAATAGTTTGTGCAACTTATGAAAAAGAGATACTTTACCAAGAAAGTGAGACTAATTAAGAGTGTGCTCACCTGTTAGGAAAAGAGAGAATGGACAGCAGGAAGAAGGGAAGCAACATTTTTGTGAAGAATTGAAAAAGATTAGAAAACATGTCAGACGTTATGCAAGAATTTTACCAAATTGGTACAGGTGAAGAAGCAATAAATGAAATCTGAAATTTCAATGAAAAAATTGAAAGCACAAATATACCAAAAAAATGTACCTCTCTTCTTTATTTGGGGAAGAAGATGTTCATTCGGACTATTCACTTTGACTAAGGGGCGAAAATCCTTTGAACCCATAGTTGCCACTTAAAAAAAGGTTAACATTAGGGCGGTATATTGTCGGTTCGGTTAGATTTTAAAGTTTATCGATTTGATTTATTCATTATTAATTTGTAAGCAAGATAAATCGTTATAGAACCTTTTAAGATATTGACTTATTGATTATTGATCGTTGTCGATTCGATTATCGATTTAACTGTTAAGATTTGACAAAAAAAAACATTGAAAATCACTTAGAAACAAGGTGACAAACCAAATGAACCATGCACGTAAGTTGACATATTGCATCTTGCTCATAAGTAAACACTGACACATTTATAGAATAATTGAGAGTTTGGGACAACTAGAAATAAAAGTATGAGACTAAACTCTAAGTCAATAATTTTATATATCGAATAGTATAAATATAATTAATTAATTTACTATCGGATCATCGATTAACCTGTTAAGAAAAAACTTCAAACTGTGAAGAAGCAATAACCAGATAATAAAATAAAACTCTTACCCGCAAAATATACCCAAGAGATAGATTCAAGTATCTTGGGTCTATAGGGGAGTGGGGACATTGACGATGATATCACACACCGTATTAGTGCAGCGTGGATGAAGTGGAGACTGGCCTCTAGAGTCTTGTGTGATAAAAATGTACAATCAAAACTCAAAGGTAACTTTTATAGAGTGGTGGTTTAATCGATATTGTTGTTTGAGACCGAATGTTGGTCAGGCAAGCACCCTCTGGTCCAGAAGATGCATATGAAGGAGATGCGGATGTTAAGGTGGATGTGAAGTCATACTAGGAGCGATAGTATAAGAAATGAAGATATCTGAAATAATATAGGAGTGACCATCCTAGTGAACAAGATGAGGGAAATGAGACTGAGATGGTTTGGACATGTGGAGAGTAGATGCATAGACGCACCAGTAAGGAGGTGTGAAAGGTTGGTTATAGAGGGTACGAATAGAGGTGGATGTAGGTCAAAAAAGTATTGTGGAGAGGTGATAAGACATGATATGATGCAACTTTCATGTCACTGAGAATATGACCCTAGATAGAAAGGTGTGAAGAGCATGTATTAGGGTAGAAAGTTGGAAGGTAGTGTGGTATTGTCTTACTTAGGGTGGCTGGTGATTGCGATGGTAAGTTATATTATTGTAGTTTTCTCATTGTTTATTAATGTTTTCTTATAAGCTATCCTAATAAGTTGTTTCAATTATCACATGATTTTATTGTTGTTTTGGCTCCTCTCTGGTAGACTTTTGCACTTTTTCCTTGTTATTTGATATTTTATCTTCATTGACTCCTTCATCTTTATATCGAGATTTATTGCACTTGAGTCGATGATCTTTCACACAGTCTCTTTGCTTCTACGAGGTAGTGATAAGGTCTGTACATTCTACCATTCCCAAACATCACTTGTGAGATTCACATGATATGTTGTATCGAAATCACAAAACCAATAACCTATACCAAGATTTTTGTTTTGTTTTCTTTCTTCTTCTTTTTTCAAATTCATATTAATTATTGTGAACATTTTTATTATAAAATGATAATACAAGCTTATGAGTATTTTAATAATTTCTAAAATATATGTGTATAAATCATATTTTTTTTAAAGTCAAATATTTCTCCTTAATCAATGGCCAAACGCATAAAAATTGATTTGCCAAAAATATTTAAAAATTTATGATCAAATGCCAGCTAAATATCTTTTGAATGAGAGTGAAAAAATTATTTACACTAACTTTATACACAGTCGAAATTAAATTGATCCTTAGTTTTTGCAGAAGCAAAGCGAAAAAATGGTAATGCCTTTTACACGCCATCTTTGTTGCCTTAACTAGCCATTTCAATAGTAGTATTTTCTGCTTCTCTTATAGTCCCCACTCCCACCCATATCGCTTTATAGTATTTGCTTAAATTATATTTAAATGAATTTTTATTTTTACTTGTTGATCACTTTAATATAGGGGTGTCAAATGGACGGATTGAGTTGTAATTGAAGATATTAAAATGGATTGAAATAAAAATTGAGTTGAGTCCTAACTCTCCCAAATTTACTTTGGGCTCAAATGGGCAAAAAAATAAGTTGGATTTTGACTCGTCCAATTTAACTTGCTTAATCTCAATAATTTTAACATATTAATATTTAACTTTTATAACCACAATTTGAATTTCGACTCAAGAACTATTATTATTTTTTAAAAGTTACAAATGGATAGATATATCCTAAAAGATATAAAATAGATAGTAATTCAATATAGGAACATACATTAAATCAATGCAATAAAGAGTATTAAAATGGATTGAAATTGGAGATTGAATTGGGTTCAATTGAAGATATTTTTAAAATGAGTTAAGGCTTGAATGAGTTAAGATTAAATTCAATTCAAATCATCTCGAGCCCAACACTTATAATTCTGAATAAGTTGGACGGATTACCTATATTTAAGCTCATTTTTGACACCTCTAACTTTAACATATCAAAATATAAACAATATATTTCTCATTTTTGTCTTTAGTATAAGACAAACAGGAAACATCTAAATGATAAAATTAGATATTTTGTATTTAAATAAGCATATGAAAAAATAAAACTAGCCTAAACTACGAAGAATAGTGGAATCTTTTAGACAGCCCAATCCAATAATTGCCATGATGTTTGAGGCTCATAGTCAACTCTCTATTTCCTTATGTTAATTCTTTAGTGGCACTTGATATTTATATTAAATTAAATAATTTTATTTTAATAATTATAAACTTTTAAAAAATATTACTTAGTTATGATTAAGCAATAAATATATATAAAAAAGACATGTATCATGCATTTACGAACTTGATATAAATATCTAATACACATAATTTCTTACTACTTTCACTACAACAAAAACAATTTTTAGCGGCGATAAATAGAGTGCTAAAGTCTTTACCGGCATTAGTTAAGTGTCATTAGATCTAATGTCGCAAAAGACTTTAGGGACATATAGAAAAAGTGCTAATTCCAACTAAAAATACATATTTAACAGCAATTAAGCTATTGTCGTTAATTAATTGTCGCTAAAGATCATTTTCAATGTACACCCCTACCCCAAATAAAACCAAACCAAAACATAACGTCCTCAAATCTTTATTTCTATTTTGTTTCTTTAACTAGCAATTTCCACACTACCTTTTGCTTCTATATATCTATTTACAATCCCTTTTTTTTCTCCATAAGTAAACACAATGTGCTCTCCAATGCCAAACACCTTCAACAAAAGTAGTCATTTTCATCCCACCACCACCACTATATTCCAGTGGCAGAGTCGGAAAATATCACTCCGGGGAAGAAGAGAACGGTGTGGCTCGGCGGAGAGAAGAAACCCCGCCGATGATTAATATTAGTTAACCTTTATCGACGAGTCAAATTGAAGTGCATGCGTAAGAAAATGAAACATTACTATAAGTCATTGGTTAAGAAATAATGGAAGGTGGATCGACGTTAGGGTCAATTCAACAACGACTTATTTTGGAGACATCTTATGCTGTTCCTGTCTTGGGATTTATCTAATACTACTGAAAAAACAGGAATTAACGATGGACAAATTCTGTAGGTAAACAATAAAATTTGTCGTTAATTCTGTTTATTGATGAATTATACAAAGTTCGATTAGCCATGAGCAACTTAGCAACGAAGTTTGTAGTTAATTTTTTTTTCTTCCTTTTAGTGGAATATGGTTCTTCTTACGCTATAAACGTAATTTAACAAATTTATGGATCGAATTGGCAATTACTCTATTGTAAAATTAAAATTATATGTTTGTATAGTTGGAGGCAAATACAAAATTTAAATATTGATGTATTCAGCAGTTAGTTTTTTATTACAAGCTTAATCAAATTTTAAATCTAGAATAAAATTAAATTTATCTTATATTAAATAAACTTATGAAGGAAAGAAAATCTTTCAATCCAACTGATAATTTACAAATATTTTTTGTTTAAATCCCATAACTAACTAAAAATTTACAAGAAGATCGAATAAAATTTATTTAATGTTTTCTTTTCAGCATAAGACGGAAACAATCTAACATTCAAAATCATCATTTTTTTTTCTTATAGAAAAGTATAAAAAGATCTATACGAAAACAGAAGGAAAACATAAGAAACAAGATTATCTTTCCACCCTGGGCCGTTATGACGACGCTGCTATAGTGGGTCGAACCGCTATAGTTAGTTGGGTTTTTATGCAGAAAAGTTCTCAAAACCTCTTATTTTGGGAAATTTCGTTCTTGGGAAAAGGAAGAGCGATCTAGGACAGCTTTCTTCAGTTTTTCCATCAAGTTCTTTGGTAAAGTTAAGTTAATATTTTCTCGACTTGTATTTTGATTCTTAAGCCTTAGAATCTATGGTGTAACTCTGGGGAAAAGTTTTAACTTAAATTAATGGTGGAAAAGATTCTTGTTGGGTGGGATGATCATGTGAATGGCCTGGGGTTTAGGATTTGGTTATAATTCGGATACTGTTAGGCCACTATTAATCGATTGTTTTGTTTATATTGTTTTAGACCAAGAATAAGTTGGAATTCATTACAAGGGGAAAACTCAAATTTTTAGAGTTTTCAAGACTTGATTTGAGGTAGGTTATGACTGTATTTTTTTTCCGTTTATGCTATATATGCTTATTAACTACGTTGTTAGTAATGCATGCATGATATATGATTTGGGAAACTGGAAATATATGACGTGAAATGAATGATGTCATCAGTAGTATGTAATAAACATGTTACATAAATGTACATGTGTGATTGTGATTCATTGTGTGTTGATGATTAAGATCGGATGTCACGCCGGCAAATACTATTGTTTGAACGGGTACCACGCCGGTACACTAACATCTAGAACAAATACCATGTCGGTAAAATGAGAACGGGTACCATGCCGGTACAACGTAACAAGATTGAGTACCACGTCGATACACTAACTAGGAGATCAGGTACCACACTGGTAAACTAACAGTTTATATGTGTGGATTCTATGAGAAAACCCGACTGACTTGTTGTGATGTGATAGTTCATGTTTATTGTGTATATCAATTTAGGGTAAGGACTGGGAGTCCGAGCTATGTGGTACTTATGTTTGTGATTGTATATTATATTACTACGTTGTGGTTACCTTTTCATATTTCATATACTGGAGCTAGCCGATGATCCTACCGGTACACAATGGTTGTGTACAGATACTGCACTTGCTCTTGTTTTGTTGAGTACAAGACAAATTCAAGCGACTGCTTCGAGACCTCAGTTGTGAGACGAGTGACACTTGAATCCAAGGGTGAGCTACCTGATCTTCTGATCTGCCATGGATTTTTTCCTATCTTGTTGTCCATCTTTTCGGACACAGACATTATAGACTTTAGATTTATGTTTTCTAATTGAGGTTGCATGCATATCCTTATCCTAGACTTGTTAGATGTTTTGGTACTATGACTTCCAGGTTCTAGGGAGTTCATTCCGTAATTGTTTTGTTGACTGATCGAGTTCATGAAAACTCGATCTTTTAATTGTTTAAAATTATTTTCTTTGTGTTTAATATCATAACTTTGCTTAAATGGTTTGATAGTTTAAATTTGGGGTTGCTAGTTGATTCTTCCACCGGAGAAGTAGTGTAGGTGCACCACTCACGACGAATCAGGATTGTGACATATAACTAGATGTTCTGGTGATAATTTGATAGAAACTAGTTACAATGTTACGAGAGCACACACTGTTACGTGGTTGTGCAGGTAAGCCATGCAGGACATGCTTATTTTACCAAAGGTCTAATATAATATATTGTACCACGCAAATACAAGAAAATGTATGTAAAATTAAATTGGGTGGCAAAATTTCATCTTTTATTTGTTGTTCCTCCAATCAAATCCTCTCAAATTGAGAAACACCTAGACCTCTTTGTTAGGTAGAACTTATCCGCATCGGGTGTATACACCAATCCAATACATCATGCCATGTGTTTATATCTATAGTTCATTTTACTCAACCTTAATTAATTAACATGTGTTTACTTCATTAAATCACATAATAATGGAAATTGCATTAGTTTGGTGTATACACCCGGTGCGAGTAAGTTTTTTCCATCTATGGAACTTTTTTTTTTGCTTCAACTTTTAAGTGGCACTACTACTATTGTCTATTGGTATTGCCTATTATATTTTATGAATTAATTCAGAAAGAAAAGCTAAATATAAACACAAAATCAATCAAGAACATAAACAAGATTTTCTTGAAACACATGATCTAAGGAGTGCAAGGGAATTGAAAAGCCCAAATTTGATTGGAAACAAAATCAAAGTACATGAAAAAAAACAATTTCTCATTTATAGATTACAGAAAATCTTGAAGCTAATGAAGTCGATATGAAAAAAGAAAAAAGAATGAATACACCAAGAATTCAACAAGAATGTAACTTTTAAATAAGAAAATAGTATCTTAGCGTTGAGATTTTTCTGAAACTATAGTTATTTATCAGATCATTAAAATAAGAAAATAATTACATCGCATGTAGAAACAAGATAGAGACACTATATCAGACCGTTAAACCTTTGTACTCAAAATCAAGCAAAACAATACTCAGAAGAGCTAAAATGTAACATGCAGTTGGTCAGAATGCATTTCCATGATTCCTTGCACATCCCGAATAGGAGGTGCAAGGAGTCATGGAGTGTGCCTCTGACCAGCCACATGCTACATCCTGGCTTTTCTAAGTTTCGTTAATTCTCTGTCCGTATCGACTTAATAATTGGTTTGAACAAACAAGTTGCATCTATAAGGAAGGTAAAGTTGTCATTTTTTTAGATTCTTAGTAAAAAAAAATTACAAGCTTAATTAAATTCTAAACCTAGAATCAAACTAAATTTGTCTATATATAGTAAACCCATTAATGGAAAAAAATTAATTCAACTGCAGATAATTTACAAAAGCTACAAAGTTTAGTTTAAATTTCATAACTAAAAATTCAAAAAGAGCAAGAAAATTTAAAAAAATATATATAAAAATATATATAATAGCATAGTACATAAAAAATCAACATTCAAAATATTTTCTTTTTTTTTTCTTATAGAAAAAACATAAGAAAACAGAAGGAGAAAAAAAAATAGAAGAGAAGATTATTTTCCTTACTGAAAATAGTGAAAAACCCGAAGATAGCAAATAAAGACTCAGAAAAAATTAGAAGAGAAAAATGTGTTTGGTGGTATAAAATGAACAAATGATCTGTCTATTTATAGCCAAAAAAAAATTCAAAATTTTGGAAAGTTATTTATTTATTATCTGAAAATGTAATTACTTTATTATAATTTAGTAATATATATA
>JAJOOH010029251.1:0-11512 GCA_029582605.1 Solanum gracilifrons | reverse complement strand
GACCAATGAAGAGATACTCCAAAAGCTCATGACTGAAATAGGGACCAAATTAAATGTTAGAGTAGATAAGCAGGATGAAAACATTAGAAACATCCAGATGTCGCAAATGATTTAGAGAAACAAGTTGCGCAAGTGGCTAATTCCTTGAACTTGCGTCCTCTAGGCGGGCTTCCCGGTGATACTGAGCCCAATTCAAAGCAATTGCATGTGGTAAGTACTAGAAGTGGGCTGCAATTAGAGGAACTAGCTCTAAAGAAAAGACACACTGAGGTAAGTAACGAAAAAAAAAAGTGGAAGAGGTAGTAAAAAACTCCAATGTTGAGGTACCTGTTCCTCAAAAGAAATTACCACCTCTATTTCCACAGAGGCTGAAAAAGCAGAAAGAAGATGAATGCTTTGGTAAGTTTCTCTCTCTCCTTAAACAAGTTCACATTAATCTACCTTTGGTTGACATTTTGTAGGGTATCTCGAAGTATGCTAAATACGTGAAGGACATAGTGGCTAGCAAGAGGAGACTCACTGAATATGAAACTGTAGCACTTATTGAGGAGTGCAGCTCAAGGATCCAAAATAGACTGCCCAAAAAGTTAAAAGATTCGGGTAGTTTTACTATGCAGATTACAATTGGGCAAAGTGTTCATGCCCCGGGGGTTGTGTGATTTGGGGGCAAGCATAAATTTTATGCCTCTATCTTTGTATCAAAAGCTTGGGTTAGGTAGTCCAAAGAGAACCACTGTTATTCTCCAACTTGCAGATAGATCCATTGCTAGGCCAGAAGGGGTGGTAGAAGATGTGTTAGTGCAAGTAGGTTCATTGATTTTTCCGGTAGATTTTGTGGTCTAAAACTTTGAATCCGATTATGAAGTTCCATTCATTTTGGGACGACCTTTGTTGGCCACGAGTAGGGCATTGATTGATGTAGCAGCTGGTCAACTAACCATGAGGGCACATGATAAGGTAGAGGTATTTGATGTTTACTGCGCTTTAAAGTTACCTTCTATTTATGAAGAATTGTCTGCTATTACTGTGGTTGATCGCATAGTAGAATCACAATTAGTTGTGCCCGAAGATCCTTTAGAAAGAGTGTTAGTGGGTCATGAGATAGAGGGAGACACCAAAGCTCAAGAGATTGAATCATGCTTAAATCTAGCACTAGTACACACTCGTAGGAATCAAGTGGAGTCACTAGATCGTGGGTTGGGCCCCCCACCAAAGCCATCAATAGAAGAAGCCCCTAGTTTGGAAGTAAAAACTTTGTCGGGTCACCTAAGGTATGCTTATTTGGGTACTAATGAAACCTTGCCTGTTATACTTTCTGCAGAATTATTTGACTTACATGTTGATGCGGCATTGAGGATCTTAAAGAGGAGGAGGAAAGCAATTGGATGGCAGATGGCTGATATTCATGGGATTAGTCCGGCGTTATGCATGCACATAATTTACATGGAAGAGGATCACAAACCCAAAGCACAACATCAACGTCGACTAAATCATGTGATGAAAGAAGTGGTAAGAAAGGAATTCATAAAGTGGCTAGATGCTGGAATTGTGTACCCAATCTCTGATCATAAGTGGGTAAGTCCGGTATAATGTGTTCCCAAGAAGGGAGGTATTGCAGTGGTAAGGAACGAAAAGAATGAGTTGATTCCTACCAGAACAGTGACCGGGTGGAGAATTTGCATGGATTACCAAAAACTAAATGAAGCTACCCGGAAAGATCACTACCCCATTCCTTTCATTGATCAAATGCTTGACCGACTAGCAGGGCAGGAGTACTATTGTTTCTTAGATGGATATTCCGGTTACACCAGATCTTGATTGCACTAGAGGATCAGGAAAAGACCACGTTCACTTGTCCTTATGGCACATATGCCTTTAAGCGCATGCCGTTCAGACTTTGCAATGTACCGACAACTTTTCAAAGGTGTATGATGGCCATTTTTCATGATATGGTGGAAGACTTTGTTGAGGTGTTCATGGATGATTTTTCCGTCTTTGGGAAGTCTTTTGAGGTATGTCTCCGACATCTTGATAAAGTACTTGCTAGATGTAAAGACACTAACTTAGTTCTAAACTGGGAAAAATGTCATTTTCTTGTAAGAGAGGGAATAGTGTTTGGACACAAGGTGTCTAAATCTGGTTTGGAAGTTGATAAGGCTAAGGTAGAAGTAATTGAGAAATTTCCCTCTCCCATTTTTGTAAAAGGTGTGCGTAGTTTTCTTGGTCATGCAGGTTTTTACAGGCGATTCATTAAGGAATTTTCCAAGATTGCAAGACCTATGTGCAGTCTCTTGGAGAAGGAGGTGAAGTTTGACTTTGATGAGATGTGCTTAAAAGCTTTTGAGATGTTGAAGAGGAACTTAATTGAAGCTCCCATCTTAATTGCTCCTGATTGGGAATTACCATTTGAACTCATGTGTGATGCAAGCGACGTAGCAGTGGGTGCAGTGTTGGGACAAAGAAAGAATAAAGTGGTCAACTCGATCTATTATGCAAGCAAGACCCTTGACTCTACACAAGCTAATTACACAGTGACTAAGAAGGAGATGTTAGCTCTAGTGTTCGCCTTCGACAAGTTCAGATCGTATTTGGTAGGTACTAAAGTGATTGTTTTTACTGACTATGCAACTATTAGGTACCTATTCAATAAGAAGGATGCTAAACCAAGGTTGATTCGATGGATATTTCTTCTCCAAGAATTTGACCTTGAGATCAAAGATAGAAAAGGTACTGAGAATCAAATAGCAGATCACTTATCTAGGTTGGAGGATTTTTCACTGAATGAAGCTGAGCAAATCCGGGAAGAGTTTTCAGATGAACAATTGATGGCATTAGATATCTCTCAAGTGCCATGGTATGCAGACATTGTGAATTTGATAGTAAGTGGCGATTATCCGCCGGGTTCAACCACCCAACAAAAGAAAAAGCTCAATCATGATGTCAAGTTCTATATCTGGGATGAACCATTCTTGTTCAAGCAAGGTGTAGATCGGGTAGTGAGAAGGTGCATTCCAGAATATGAGGTTCACAAAGTGCTCAAAAGTTGTCATACTAGCCCATATAGAGGTAACCATGGAGGAGAGCGCACTATTCATAAGGTACTACAATATGGTTTCTTTTGGCCCTTGTTATTTAAAGATTATATTGCTTTTGTGAAGGGTTGTAATAAATGCCAAAGGTTGGGTACTATTTCAAGAAGACATGAGATGCTGCTAAGTAACATTTTTGGAGGTGGAAATCTTTGATGTGTGGGGTATTGAATTCATGGGTCCATTCCCTCCATCTAATGGAAACCATTACATTCTTGTGGCTGTGGATTATGTTAGTAAATGGGTTGAGGCTGTCGCTCTTCCTTCCAATGATTCAAGGGTGGTGATAAAGTTCATCAAGAAGCACATCTTCACTCGCTTTGGCACGCCAAGGACAATTATAAGTGATGGAGGTAAGCATTTCATTAACCATCTTGTTAAGAATCTTCTTGCTAAGTATGGTATTCGGCATAAGGTTGCTACAGCTTACCATCCTCAAACAAGTGGCCAAGTGGATGTTTCGAATAGAGAGGTGAAGCAAAATTTGCAGAAAATGGTGAATGCACAAAGGAAGGACTGGTCTGATAAACTAGATGATGCATTGTGGGCATATAGGACTGCGTATAAGACACCAATAGGGACTTCTCCCTATTACATAGTATTTGGGAAAGCATGTCACCTTCCGGTGGAATTAGAACATCAAGCATATTGGGCAATCAAAAGTTGAACTTAGACCCCAAGCTTGCCGGTAAAAAGAGGGTGAATTAGCTGCATCAACTTGAGGAGTTTAGACTCCACACGTATGAGAATGCCAAGCTATACAAAGAAAAGACAAAGAGGTGGCATGACAAGCACATAGTAGCTCATACCTTTAATCCAGGAGATAAGGTACTACTCTTTAACTCTAGACTAAGGTTATTCCCTGGAAAACTAAGGTCGAAGTGGAGTGGTCCTTTTGAAGTGGTCAGATTGACACAACATGGGGTTGTTGAACTTAAAGGTAAGACTGGCCTTACTTTCTTAGTCAATGGGCAAAGGGTGAAACACTATTTTGGTGAGGATTCGGATCGTGATCGGGAAGCTCTTGAGCTAAATGATAAATGATTCAAGTTGTGTCGTGCCGCGATGTTAAATCAAGCGCTACATGAGAGGCAACCCATGAACAATATGTAATAGATAGTTCTCTAAATTCTTAAACTTTTCTTAGTAGCTTAGTTTCAATTTCTAGAATATAGGTTAGTTTTAGCTAAATAGGATTTTTTTTCCATTATTTGTAACTCATCTTGTAAAAGTGAATAATAAAATTAAAAAAAAGGGGTTAGGCGCACTAGTTGGCGCGCCACGCCTGGCGTCAAACGTCAGAGCGCCATCTCAGGTGCGCTGAGAGGTGCTTTGCAACTGACATCAAATGTCAGAGCACCCTCTCAGGCGCGCTGAGAGGCGCATCGCCCATCCTATCACCCTAACGCCCAGATTTTTTTAATTTCTGGGTTTGGACACGAATTTAACCCGACCCACCCCTTAAATCCCTAATTCTTTCATTCTTCTCCTCATTCTCTCTTTCTAATCGACCCACCTTCTCCCATTCTCATCTTCCTTTTTCAAATTGCCAATTTTCCTCATTAACAAACCTCCATTAACCAAAACCAACTCTTCTCCTTCCTCCATTAAACTCACAACTAAACCTTTTTTCTTCCCCTCCACCACCTATAAACTCTCCACTTCCCTACTTCTCTTTCACTTCTAAATCATCATTCTCTAAATTTTTTTTCTTCTTTCTTCTTCTTCCCTCTCCAAACTGACCAACTCGCCCCCCTAATTTTACTAATTTTTTCATTTTCTCCATTTTTCTTTTCTTCACAGGTGGTGATGGCCCCAAAAGCAAAAAATGTGGCGGGTTCAAGCGGAGTAGAAAAGGAGAAGCTTCTGGGTCCTCTAGTGGCCGGGAACTAGTGCAAAAATTTGGTAAAAAGGTTGTGGAAAGGTATCGGTGGGAATGGTTCGAATGCCAAAGAGAAGCGAAGTATATGGGTGATGAATTTGTGAATGAGATAAGGTTACAGTCGCAATTTCTTGATATGTATTGGACTGTTCATGAGTTGGGTTTGAGGTTTATATTTAACAATCCGGGGGATTGCAATTTGACACTAGTGCGAGAATTTTATGCTAATTGGCTAACTAAAACGAAATATAAAATTGTGCCTGTTAGAGGGAAAGATGTCAAGTTTTCTGCCCAAATTCTGAATGAATTGTTAGGAACCCCGAATTGTGACCCTGATATGTTTAATGACTTAAAGGATAAACCTTCTTATAGGGATATCCGACATACCTTGTGTGGGGTTGATTCGAATGCTAGGTGGGAGCGAAGTAAGGAAACTAGGACGCATAATACCCTCCATTTTGCTAGCTTTAATAAGGTGGCTAGGGTGTGGCTAAAGATAGTGTGTAGTGTGTTGCTTCCTTCCAAACATCTGACTGAGGTGACAAGAGATAGGGTGGTATTAGTGTATATGCTGATGAAAGGAATGCCCGTTAATGTGGGGACTATCCTGAGGCAGAGTATGATGAAATTTAGGAATAATATGAGGTGGAGGTTCTGTTACGGGGATTGATCACCCATTTTCTGAGGGCTGAGGGTATCGAAGAGGAAACGGTCGACATAACTGTTGCTTATCACTCGAATCTGACGGGTTAGCTAGTTGATGTGACGAGGACTAAGGCACTTGACTCATCTCATGGACCGGTTCTGTCTGCTCTAGAGAGGCAAGCCCATGACGATAGTGTCATGGCTAGGATGTTTGGGATGGCTAAGTTGCAATTGCAGATAGGTGGACGTCCGATTACTGATGCTGAGATGGAAACAATGGCAGAACGCTATCCTTTGTCTGATAGAGCAACGTTTTTGTGCAACACTGGTCCTGCCATTTTGGAACCTTTGGATGATGATGAAGCTACTGTTAATGAGGCTACGGATGATGAGGAGGATGATGCTATGGATGAAGAGACAAATACCTTGATGGTGTTCGATGGCGGTGACGACGAGGCCTAGAGGCCCTAGGAAGTATTCCTAACCTTATACTTCGTTTTAATTGTGCACTGAGGACAGTGTTTATTTTTAAAGTGTGGGGTGGGATAATATTCTCTATTGTATATAGTTGTTTACTGCTTTATCGAGTCTAGTGTTAGTTTTTAGTTAAATTTTTAATTTTTTTTTTACTTTTGGGTTCCTCAGCGTTTGTTTTCGGTACTTTTACTGAGGATTGTCCCTTTGAATAGATTAGAACTAGTTTATTACTTTATTGAGTCTTAGAGTCGTCAAAGGAGTGACAGTTCCCAATGATGGATGGATGACGACCGTCTTAAGGGAATATTCGTCACATAGAAGAGTAGGATTGAGAAACCAACCTTGGCCTTTTGAAACTATGTCCAAAAAATGCAGCCAAACGTCATGGGTAGTCATAAGTGTAAAAGTGCAATAGAGTGTTAAACTTGCAACAAGGATGTGTTCTTAGTTTTGACTCAAAATAAAAATAAATGGGCTTAATTGTGTAATGATACCGTAATGCAAGTTGTAGAAGCATGTTGGTTGATATATCCTCATATGTGTCATAATGCCATGTGTGGTGAGAATTGATTTGTTTTTGCTTAACTTGATATCTAGAACTTGCCTTGTGTGTGTTGAATTAGTAGCTTGTATGACTTAAGGAATGTGATTGAGGCGATTCTTTGAAATAGCCAATTCTTAACTCTACTTGTATTTCTACCATTGAAATCATCCCTAGTGAAGCCCCATTGAGCCTTTAGTCTTGTTTATTGATAAACAAAATGATAAGCCGAAATCCGTTGTTTGATACCAAGTCTTTTGATCCTATGAAAATCCTTAATGCACTATGTTAAGAAGAAGGGTTGGAAAATGTTGGTTGATATAGCTAAGGGTGAATTACTACATTGTGTGGAAAAGAAAATTCTGTTTTGGCCTTGTTCCTTAGAGACAATGTGCACCTCAACTAAAATTGAGGGTGACTGATTTAGAACTATGCTCGAAACTTTGGCCTTGGTCCTATCAAGGATAATGTGCACCTTACTCAGATGTTAAAATCTAGAGTTTGGATAGCTAGTGCAAAGGCAAGAGAAAAAAAATAATGAAAAAGAAATAAAGGGCAAATATGGAGCAACAAAAGGGGTAAATAGTCATGAAGTGTGTACTAGGAGGAAAGAAAAGCTATAATGGAGATTGTTGGCAACATAATGACATGTGCATTAGGGAGGTGTAGTCACTAAGATGATTCCTAAATATTCCCTCCCTTACCTTAAGCTGACATTACAACCAAATGAAAGTCCTTTTGATTCCTTGAGAAATATGTGCAAAAGTAATAATACACTATTGGCAAGATTATGGTATGTTGAGAAAAGTAAGAACTTCTTTTGTGAGGGTGAGTTGATTGTATGAAAATTAGGCCTTGTTGATAGTGCAAATTGCTTGAGTAAAAGGCTTTACTAAACATAAACAAGTGAGGGTATTCATGGCATGTGTAGGATTATCTAATTGGTGTGGTTGTATGAGTTTGCATTAACCTAGAAAAATAATAAAAGGGTCATTCTTTGAGCATGTGTTTTACTTGGTGTAAATATTGTGAATTGTTGCATCCATTGTGAACTGCAAGATCATGATTAAAAATGTTTGGTTGATTTTAAGGTGGGTTGATAAGTCCAAGGGTGGTGAAAAAGAGTTGATAGTCTAGCGATTGTTTGAGGACAAACAAAAGTCTAAGTATGGGGTGGTGATCTTAGGCATATTTATATGCCTAAGTTGTCAATAATTGCCCATAAAGTGCTTAAGTTGAGAAATAATCTTGAGTCTATTAGCTTGATTTTTGTTATACTTGTAATGATTGTGCACTTACACACATGATTAGTTGTTTCAGGAGCTCTCAAAGGAAGTGGAGTTGGAACGAAGAAAGACGAAGCAAAGATGTGCAAGAAAATGGCCAAGGCAAAAAACACCAGTGGCTGGCGCACTGGTTGGCGCGGAGCGCCACTGGTGGTATGTCAAAGAGGAGTTTGTAGCGTGCTAAGAGGCGCAACGTGCCAAGGCCCAACATTCAGAGGCACCTCTCAGGTGCACTGAGAGGCGTAACGCGCCAACACTGATGCAACTGGAGGTTGTTCGTGGGGCGATAAGAGGCGCGACACGTCCCTTTTTTGCCGACTTTTCCAAGTTTTAAACATTAAGTAGGATTCCTAATTTGAGTAGGATTTGTTCCCAACTTTTCCTACTATTATAAATAGATCCTTAGGGATCCATAATCGTGTTTGACTTTTGATTGAAGTGTGCAACAACAAGAATTCAAATTCGTAATAGGTTTTTATCCTTTAACTCTTCTATTGTCCGGAAATTACATGAACTATTGTATTTTCTTGATTTCTAATAGCATGAGTAGCTAAACGCTATAGTTCTGGGGCTGTAGCTACGAATTGATTGCTGATTATTTAAGGCTTGTAGAATTAAATCTTGGTTGTCATTATAAGTTACTTCTGTATTCTTGTTTTAGTATTTTATGCTTGTGCACCATAAGATAAATTTAGTGTCTAATCTTAAAATCGAGAGAGGAGAGATTAGATAGACCAGAGAATATAGAGAGCTCGGTCCACCCATTAGATTGAGGTGATTAGTGTTGAGGAGTGACGCCCAGACGAACACCTTGCTTGGTTATGAAATAGGATGAAATCTTAATGCTCGCCAGTTAGTCTATTTATCCCCACTCAACGATGTAGTTAGATAGCTAACTGTCGTAGGCGACTAGAGTTGTATAACCCGGATCATACCATCAACCCTATAAACTAGTAACTTGACAACTGAAATTAATTATAAGCCAATAATATGATACAAGATATTCAGTATATGCTGCAGCCCCGGAATTGCTTTTAACTTGCTTGAAACATTATATCAAAGTTGTTCACAATTAGTCACGTTTAATTAGTGCATAATTATTAGTAGATAAACAATAAATCATTAACTCTTAAAAAGGTTACTTTTTACTTTTAGTTGTAGAAGTACGTGATTATAAGTTGATCATAGGTCCCTTGGGAACGATAACTCGTTTCTTTAAGAATCTATTTTACTTGCGTGACCACGTACACTTTGCGTGTATATTGGAGAGCAACACATCCCGTTTGTAACACCCCAGAAATATTTTGAGCTAAGACTCGAACCATCCTTCGTTGTGAGTAAGATTTTACCTAGAATTTTAAAATTTCTAAAGTGTTAAGGCCACTAGATGTATCACCTTGAGTTCCAAAAAGAACTAAATTGGAAATAGCAAAATCTGAAAATTTTCAAGTTATGCTTAAGTTATGAGTTTTGGGTCAGTTTCAAATAACGATAATTCTCAGTACAAGATGAGTTATGTGGGCTAAAAAATAGCTAATGAAAGGTATTTGAATTATCTTTTTAACGCCACCGAGTTTGCTAAGTTTCGAGGTCGGATGAGTGAGATATTCCCTTTTGAAGTCAAACTTTCCAGCTAAGGAAAGTTACCTGAAAATAGTAAGAGGTATTTTGGTCTTTTCCTTACCCAACCAGATTTAATTCGTTTTAGTAAGGTTTTATGGGTCTAATTCTATTAGGTTCAGTTTTATAATCCTAATAAACACCTAGGGTTTTAGTTGAGAGTTCAATAAGACAAAAGAAGAGAAAAGAGGAGAAAAGAAGAGAGGATCAAAGCGTTCGTCGATTATCTTGAGTTTTGTAGCGGATTTTCGCCATGGGTTTGATCACTAAGAGGTATGTAAGCTTCCATAGTGTTGGGTTCATTCACCACATGCCAATAATGATTTATTCAGCATAATTTCATTCCTGACATTTAAGGATTTAAGTTCTTGATGAGTTCTTGAAGTTTCCTTATTGATTAAGTTTTGATGTAAGATTCTACTTGGGTCAACTTCAAATAGTCATATCTCTTAGAATATAAAGAGTTATATGAGTCATAACCTATCTAATTAAAGGTATTTGAATCTACTTTCCAACGCCACCAATTTTGCGTCAATCTAATTTCTGAGTAAAAAGCTATGATTATTTTAGTAACTTATACAGTGCTGTTACGAATTAGCCGACGGGAAAACATTGAAAATGGTTGTTTTTTTTTTTTTTACCTCCAAGAAAACCCTAAATGAATTTCTTGACTAATAAAGGCTCAAAACAATCAGATTTTTATCTTTTAATCCATCATTCTCTTCATCTCAAACCCTAAGAAAAAACCCTAAGGAAAAATTAAAGTAGAAGACTCCATTCAAGATTCTTTCAATCTTTTTCAAGATTCTTTTTCAAGGCAAGTTTTTCTCCAAGAATTCCATTCTTTTCAACTCAAATTCCTCCATAAAATTATGAACCACTAATGAAAATCATAATTCTTGGCCATTGAGATTTCAAGAAACTAATTCAAGAATTTGAAGAAAGGTTTTCTTGATCGTTTACCTTCAAGCTAGGGTTTCAAGGCTTCTAATCAAGTTCTTCTTCAAGATTCTTAAAGAACCTTGTTCTTCTAGTTATGTAAGGCTATCATAGTGTTGGACTAGTTCATCCTCACGCCCTACATCTTCTTTCAAATCAGTAAAAGAGAAATCTAGGATTCTACCCCTAGATTTAAGTATTCTTGTGATAAGTTGATTTGAGTTCTTGAGTTTATGGTTCTTTTAAAAATTATATTCTTAATTATTGAGTTTCTATATTTTTATTGTGATCCTTGAGCTTATTTGTTCATGTCTATAATTCAGCATGAACCCTATTTTGAGTTATAAATCGTGAGAAGATTTTCAAAGCCAACACTTGAGTTTTAAACTGAGTTTTGAGGAAGTAAGTATGAGAATGAGAAGAGTCGTATACATGAGTTTCATATTGTTATTTAGACCCTTGAGTCAAGTTTTTAATGCCCATAAATTTCGCATGAACTCCATCAATTGAGTATCTTTGAGAGAAGTAGTATCATCATGTTCTAAGTCTTGAGTATTAAGTTCCTAGTCATTTTGGGATTATATTCCTAATCATGGTGATACTACATATTACCATGAAGGTCCATGAGTTGAGTAGTTCATGCCCATAATTCCGCATGAACCCTGTGAGTTGAGCAGCTTGAGATGAGAAGTATCACTGAGCCATTGAGTTGAGTAGTTCATGCCCATAATTTCGCATGAACCCTCTGATTCGAGCATTCTTGAAACGAGTATTACCATTAAAGTTCTTGAGTTCTGAGTTGTTGAGTCTCGAGTATTGATTTCTAGTTATGGTTATTGAAAACCTTGAATTGAGTCGTACATGTCCATAATTCGGCATGAACTTTATTCTGAGAAGTCTTTTACAAAATTTTCTAAAATTGTTTTACGACTTGAACACTTGAGTTGAAAAAGAGTAGAGTCAAGTTCATTTTCTTTAAAATGATATATGGTAACTAAGTATTCCCAAGAGTAAATGTATTCACATTTAAAAG
>JAJOOH010029250.1:0-15847 GCA_029582605.1 Solanum gracilifrons | reverse complement strand
CAGATCCAGGCAATTCATAAACACCTGGATGCGTTTAAGTTGAGGGTTCTGGCCCAACCAACCCCCGACACCGATCTTTCCTCCATTCGGGTGGAGTTGGCTAGTCTCCGAGCTGATATGGATGCCATTCTTGAGATTCCTGCAGATGAGCCAAAGCATGCACCGATGGTATTGTCTAAGGATACCAATTTTGATGCCTTATTCATGGTGGAGTAGAGACACAACCCGATCCCACTCGTGCTCGTGGTAAGAGGCACTGTTCTATTCGCTCTTCTGAGGACGTTGATGATGCTCGAGCTAGAAAAAGGAAGCGTAAGCAGGAGGAGCAGGCTAGGAGAGCATCGATATTAGATGAGGAGTTGCGCCAGAGAAGGGTGCTCGAGGCTGCCGCTGGGGCAT
This sequence comes from Solanum gracilifrons, assembly GCA_029582605.1. Taxonomy (NCBI): domain Eukaryota; kingdom Viridiplantae; phylum Streptophyta; class Magnoliopsida; order Solanales; family Solanaceae; genus Solanum; species Solanum gracilifrons. Next base: position 15,448 of record JAJOOH010029250.1, on the reverse strand, counting down.
CGAGTTATGTGCCTGTGATGATTGATGTGAGCTCCACTGATGGTGTAGTTAGAGTGGCGGATAGCACTACTAATGGTGTTGTCCTTGTTTATGCGGGCACTACTGAGGGTGACCCGAGTGTTGATCCAGTAGGCTCCGAGAAACCTGACCCACCCGCTTGTTGATAGGTTTTCAGCGCTTAGCGCCACAGGTTTGCTCCACACAATACATTACTCTTTTTATGTTTTTTTTGTGCATTGGGGACAATTGCACCATATTTTGTTGGGGGTGGGGTAAATGGATTGTGAGTGATAGGGTAAAGTCTAAGTAACCAACTCATAATCCTCTCTTGGGGTTTTCTTGCCTGTATTATTTTTCCCAAAGAGACTATTTAATTTCTGTTGAATCGGTATGTGTTAGGATCGTATGTGTAGAAGAATGAAAAAGAATGAAACATGATGGCTTATGAAAAATGGTACCCATCCAACTTTTGTGATGTGTGCTAGAATTTGTAGGCTAAGATGAGTTGAATGTATTGGCTCTGAGTATGACATGCTAATGAATCAACTTGATGGCATGATTTAAGCTAAAACTTGAACTGGGTAATCTGATAATCTAATAATGAAACTATGTGCCAAGAGTGTGTGAGGATAGTTGATTGTTCATACAGTTTTTGTGCCAATCTAGAACCTGCCCGGTTAGTCCTGCTCAGACAATCTACTCTAGAGGCTAGGAAGTGATCGTAGGCCCTTGTTTTAATAAATCCACAAATTGCCTAAAAGAAGAATCCAACCAAATGAAATAAATGCTCCCTTTGATCCAAATGTGTTTCGTCTAAATTAGACCATTTCTTTCTAAACCCCTAACTCACCTTCCCATAATCTACTATGTTGGCCCCGGCCCCTCCTTGGACATGTGCACTTCGACTTAGGCCAAAAGCCTAAGTTGAGAGTGGCTAATGTAAAAATTAACTTCAATCTTGGCCCTGATCCGACATCGGGTATTGTGCACCTCAACCAATGGAAAATCCATAAGTTGAGGGTGGCTATGAAAGAGGAAACCGAAAGAAAAATGGGTATGAAAAGAGTTTGATGTTGAAAAAGAAAAAAAAAAGAGGAAAGGATGTGACTTGTTGAAAGCTAAAGAAAAGACTAAAATGCAAGAAAAAGATAAAAGTGAAAAATAAAGAGCTACAAAGTCTAAAGTCACATCTATGGTTGAAGAAAATCAAGGGAAAGAGGGTAAAACGGTAGGATGTCAAAAATAGGGCAAAAAGAGGTTGAAAGCCTACTGTAATGTCAAGGAGGCCAGAAAGTCACTAAGAAGTACCCAAATGTACCACACCTGACCCTGAGCCTATGTTACAAGCCAAGAAAGTCCTATAGTGATCCTAGAATCTAGTTTGGAGATTCTAAGCAGTGAAAATAAGGGCAAACCTATGGTACTGAGCACTAACTGTACTTGAAGTTTCTTCTGAGTGTGAGTGTTTGTTACACCCCGTAGAAACTAGTTAGACCAAGCTAGGGTCTAATGGAAGCTAGTAGGTAACTTTAGAGCCTCACATGTTAGGTTATATTGGGAAGTTGTTTATATGATGAAAAATGACTATGTAAGTTGGTTTGGTGATTTTAGAGATCAAACGTCAAGAAATGACCATGACGCCCGGAAACTAGTCTAGTGAACTAGTGTGTTTTAGGGTCTTGTAGTGGACTTTTGGAGTGTTGTATGAGTCTTAAGATGAAGATAAATGTCCCCTATACTTATATGGACATAAATAGGGGTTAAACGTCCGGGTACGACCCCCCAAGGACCACCCTAGGGGTCATTGAGGACTCCAACATTGGCCAAAAGCTATCAAAAACAGCTTGACTTACAGAGGCAAGTGACACCCCTTAAGTAAAGTGACGCCCCGTAGGTCAAGATCCGTAGTCAGGACTTAGTCTAGGGAGCCTTAGATCCCATGACTAAGTCCCAGACCCAAGCAACGAAGGCATAGAACGGCCCTTCACTCCACCTACGGTCCGTAGGTGGAGGTCTCGTAGGTCTGCCCAGTTTTCAGCTTTTAGTTTTTAAGTTAGTGTTTAGGGGTTAGTTTAGTAATTAGTTTAGGGGTTAGGAGGGGTGATTATTTAGTTAATTTACCTCCTATAAATATTTAATAGACCCTAAACTAATCACTTTTTACCCATTTATCTTAAGACCCCAAATTAGTTCCCAAGAAATCCTCTCTCTAGAAGAAGAAGAAGAGAAGAGGGAGGCAGCATCTTAGGAAACTTTTCTATAGGAATTCAAGGTTTGTTTAGGGCATTGATTGAAGTTATGTAAATCTCCTTCATCCATGGGTTCTTCCATCCATGGAGCCCCCATAGATATCCCTCAATAGTGACTCCAAAATACCCCAATCTACCTAGGGTTGTGATCACATTATGGGTAAGGCTTGATTGTGATTCCGAAGTAGTGGATAGCATTAAATTCTATTTTTATGATGATTATATGATGCTTTCATGTGTATTTCTTGATGAACCCTAATCTAAGTTTATAAAGGTGATCATTGTGGGCTTAGGCCATTAGAGGCAAGATTGAATGTTCTAAATTGATCTTCCTATTTCAATGTCTTGAATGTTAATTGATCATAGTTAGGATCATGTAAATGTGAATTGGACTAGACCTTGTTAATTAGGGTTGATCTTGACTTGTGAAGTTTGAATTGAACCTTAAAGATGAATTATGGCTAGGTTCACCTAGTAGTGGGGAATGTGATGAGAATTGCTTAAAATAAACCTATTACTTGAGTATCTTGTAATCTAGATGTGAATGAGGATAGAATGAATTGAGTTTGTGATGAAACATGAATAGAATAGCCTATGACTATGACTTGTATTGGTTTATATTGTGTTCTTAGGTTGCTGTGTTGGCTATAGATCTAGGTCTGTGATAGATGAAAGTGATTGAATCACCTAAGCATGGATGGATTGTCAAGGACATCGTTCCATGAGAGAAAAGTGTTAAGCAAGGCTTAACTAGTAAACCTTGGGGTGTATGCTTGGCTCCAAGTGGATATGACAATGAGACGGAGTGTCAAATGGGTCCGAACTCCAAGAAGTTAGGAGAGCCACACCTAGTAGATGTGAGGACTATCCAAGTAAAACGGGGAACTCTTACGTAGTAGAGTGTGGGTTTTCCCAAAGTTTGGGCTCATGAGACGGGATCCTTCACATAGTTGAGTTAAGGTTTCCTAGTAGAGGTCTCCATATCCTAAGGACTAAGACATGCTTGAGAAGCATCTCATAGTGTCCTAAGCATAATGAACTAAGACTTACTTAATGAAGTAGCTCATAGTGTTCATGAGTGTAATGAACTTAGACATACCAAGAGTGGTATCTCATAGTGTTTCATGAGAATATATGGACTTAGACATGCTTAAGGAAGTATCTCATAGTGTCCATGTATTTTAGATAACTTAGACATGCTTAAGGAAGTATCGCATAGTGTCCATGCATTTTAGATAACTTAGACATACTTAAGATAGTATCTCCTAGAGTTAATCTAATGATGAACTAAGATGTGCTTGAGATAGAGTACATCATAGGGTTCTAAAGGTAAGAGAGGAACTAGGTTCCAAACCATGAAGAAATAGTAAAAAGGACCTAAAAGTAATACCTAGCATTAGTATTATGGTATAATATGAGTGTATTGCACAAGGTATGACCTAGGGTTACTAAAGAAGGGCTTTGAGATAGGATTGGACTAGAGTTGCCTTTACTAGTTATAATTGACTAAAGATGAGAGGTTCCTTAGTTTGAGAGTTAAACTAATAAAATGGCCAAGGTAGGGTTAATATGACTAAGATGACTTCAAGAATATGCTTAGGGTGAAGGGTAGTATGGGATGCCTTTTATTCATTTTACAAGTTTACCTTGAGGTTACTTAGAAGTATGACATCCTTATGGCATAAAGGATCTTAAAAGATGACCATCTACCTAGGTTATAATTAGGATGACAAGAAGACCTAAGTCTTGAATATGAAGAGTGGGCTATGACCAAGAATGACTAAAGAGTGGTACTTAGCTTGGATGGTAGTATGGGATGCTATCCTTTCATTGCACAAGTATACTTGGAGGTGGCTTGTAAAGTAGTCCTCTTGTAATCTGAAAAGACCTAAGGTTGAAGGATGTGACCATGAGAACCTAAGTAGAGGCTATGTTATGAACTCAATGTATCTCATATGCTTATTAACTATGCCTTATGTTGACTTATGTTTATATGATGCTTATATTGCAAACTATGCTATGGTTATGATGGTTATGTTATGATTATGTTATTATCTCTTATGCTATGTCTTATGTTGACTAACCATTTGAGATGCTCTTGTCATGTTATTTAGCTATCATACATAGTACCTTTGTACTAACGCATATTGCCTACATTCTAACCAAATGTAGGGTTGGAGCTTTGAGTTGCTATTGGAGGTTAGAGTTTCAAGGACTTAGAAGAATTGAAAATCTTGGTGAGTCCTCAGAGTTTCGAGGAGAACATCCAGTTTACCTTAATGTCGTATTTCCTATGTTTTAGACTTTGTACGGGCTACATCCCAATGACTTTTATTCTTGAGTTTTAAATAGATGGTTTGAGACAAAGTGTATAGAAAGACTTTCTCTTGTTGTTTTTATGAGATAAGACTTCGATTGTAAAGTTTTGAATTTTCTCGTATTTTATATTATCTTATGTTAAGAATGTGCTAAGAGCTTGTATGCGACCCCTTCAGCGTCAACTACGTCATGTTACGACTAGGGGGTGCTCTCGGGTCGTGACAAAATTGGTATCAGAGCATAAGATTTTGGAATAAACATTTAGGATTTGTCTCGAACCACGTCTAAGTAGAGCCTTATTTATGGGTGGGAGTCGCGACACATTTATGAATAGGAGGCTATTGGATGTTTAGGAAAAGTCTCACTTCTTCATTGTCTTAGTCGTCCCATAGAGTTTGGCTTTAGTAGGCCCTTCTTCCAATCCGTGCCGTTGTTTTTCAGGGTATGGCTAATATAAAGGCTAATTCTAGGAGAGTTGAGGAAGGTGATGAGGAGAAAGAGGTTCCTATTCAAGTTCCACACCAAGCTCCTCCTCAAGTTCCTAATGAAGCAGGGACTATGACAAATGTGGAGATAAGGGCGGCTCTCCAAATATTGACTCTAGCTGTGACGACCCAAGTCAATAGGGAAGTAGTTAATCCGGGTAATAATGTGAATATGGCTACTTTAAGGATGAGAGAGTTTTTGAGGATGAACCCTCCGGAGTTTTATGGCTCCAAGGTGGAGGAAGTCCCTCAAGGTTTCATAGATGAGGTGTATAAGGTGCTTGCTATCATGGGTTTGACTAGGGTAGAGAAAGCAGAACTAGCCGCTTACCAATTGAGGGATATAGCTCAAATTTGGTATGAACAATGGAAAGATAATAGGTCGTTAGGAGCGGGCCCAATAGAGTGGGTAGGGTTCAAGGAAGCATTTCTTGATAGGTTTTTCCCCCTAGAGTTAAGGGAGAGGAAAATGCAAGAATTAATCAACCTCCGCCAAGGAGGTATGCGTGTGAAGGAATATAGCCTCAAGTTCACCCAATTGTCTAAGTATGCCCCAATCCTAGTGGCAGACTCAAGGGCCAGAATGAATAAGTTTGTGATGGGGGTGTCCGAATTGGTGGAAAATAAGTGTCGTTCAGCAATGCTCAACCCTATTATGAACATTTCAAGACTTTTGTTCATGCTGAACAAATTGAGGAGCAAAAGTTCAAAAAGATGAATAGGGAGGTAAAGAGGGCTAGGACCAATGAAGGGAATTTTTCTAATGCTAGGTCCGATGGACAAGATAGGCCCAGGACTAAGCCAAGATACTCCGGCCAAGATTCTTCAAACACCTCTAAGTTTGATAAAAAGAAACGTAGTGGGTCTTCATTTACCAAGACTACTTGCCCCAAGTGTGGGAAGAGTCATTATGGTAAATGCCTTGCCGGCACGAATGGTTGCTTTAGGTGTGGGAAGGAGGGGCACAAGATGAGAGATTGCTTGGTTCTTAAGGCTAAGGGAAGGGAGGATAATAATGTTACTCATAGTAACCCGGAGGAGGGTACTCAAAAGAAGATTAGGTTCTATGCTCTCCAATCCAAGGATGATCAAGAGCGATCTCCTCATGTCCCCTTCCGATATGTGTTTCTTTTATAGTTTTAGAAAATTTCCAAATTTCTTGTCTTATAGTGTGCCTACCTAGTGAGTTGTTGGGTTGCCTTATGTATGTCTAGCTTGGAATTTAAGTTTCCTTGGTTGGGTGTGTGCACGTAGAGGTAATGCATACACGATGGGCTGCTAGTTTGGAGTAATCAAGCCTTATGTGTTTTTAAGTACCATTCGGGGACAAATGTTCCCAGGTGGGGATATTGTTACACCCTGTAGAAATTAGTTGGACCAAGCTAGGGACTAATGGAAGCTAGTAGGTAATTTTAGAGCCTCACATGTTAGGTTATAGTTGGGAACTTGTTTATATTATGAAAAATGACTATGTACGTTGGTTTGGTGATTTTAGAGGTCAAACGTCAAGAAACGACCATGACGTCCGGAAACTAGTCTAGTGAACTAGTGTGTTGTAGGGTCTTGTATTGGACTTTTGGAGTGTTATATGAGGGTTAAGATGAAGATAAATGTCCCCTATACTTGCATGGGCATAAATAGGGGTTAAACGTCGGGGTACGACCCCACAAGGACCACCCTAGGGGTCATTGAGGAGGACTCCAACATTGGCCAAAAGCTGTCAAAAACAGCTTGACTTACAGAGGCAAGTGACGCCCCTTAGGTCAAGCTCCGTAGGTCAGGACTTTGTCTAGGGAGCCTTAGCTCCCATGATCAAGTCCCATAACCAAGCAACGAAGGCACATAACGGCTCGTCACTCCACATATGGTCAGTAGATGGAGGTCTCGCAGGTCTGCCCAGTTTTTTCAGCTTTTAATTTTTAAGTTATTGTTTATGGGTTAGTTTAGTATTTAGTTTTGGCGTTAGGAGGGGCGATTAGTTATTTAATTTACCTCCTATAAATAGTTAATAGACCCTAAATAATCCCTTTTTACCCATTTATCTTAACACCCCAAATTAGTTCCCATAAGATCCTCTCTCTAGAAGAAGAAGAAGAAGAAGAGAAGAGTGAGGCAGTATCTTAGGACAATTTTTTTCAGGAATTAAAGATTTCTGTAGGGCATTGATTGAAGGTATATAAAGCTCCTTTATTCATGGGCTCTTCCACCCATGGAGCCCCGATAGATATCCCTCAATTGTGACTCCAAAATACCCAAATCTACCTAGGGTTGTGATCACATTATGGGTAAGGCTTGATTGTGATTCCAAAGTAGTGGATAGCATTCAATTACGTTTTTTATGATGATTATATTATGCTTTCATGTGGATTCCTTGATGAACCCTAATCTAAGTTTATGAAGGTGATCATTGTGGGCTTAGGCCATTAGAGGCAAGATTGAATGTTCCAAATTGATCTTCCTATTTCAATGCCTTTAAAGTTAATTTATTATAGTTAGGATCATGTAAATGTGAATTGTACTAGACCTTGTTAATTAGGGTTGATCTTGACTTGTGAAGTTTGAATTGAACCTTAAAGATGAATTATGGCTAGGTTCACCTAGTAGTGGGGAATGTGATGAGAATTTCTTAAAAGAAACCTATTAACTTGAGTATCTTGTAATCTAGATGTGAATGAGAATAGAATGAATATGTTTATGATGAAGCATGAATAGATTAGCCTATGACTATGACTTGTATTGATTTATATTGTGTTCTTACGATGTTGTGTTGGCTATAGATCTAGGTCTTTGATAGATGAAAGTGATTGAATCACCTGAGCATGGATGCATTGTCAAGGACATCCTTCCATAAGAGAAAAGTGTTAAGTAAGGCTTAACTAGTAAACCTTGGGGTGTATGCTTAGCTCCAAGTGGATATGAAAATGAGACGGAGTGTCACACGGGTTCGGACTCCTAGAAGAAAGGAGAGCCATACCTAGTATATGTGAGGACTATCCAATTAAAATGGGGAACACTTACGTAGTAGAGTGTGGGTTTTCCCAAAGTTAGGGTCCACAAGACGGGATCCTTCACGTAGTTGAGTTAAGGTTTCCTAGTAGAGGATTCCATATCCTAAGGACTAAGACATACTTGAGAAGCATCTCATACTGTCCTAAGCATAATAAACTAAGACATAGTTAATGAAGTAGCTCATAGTGTTCATGAGTGTAATGAACTTAGACATACCAAGAGTGGTATCTCATAGTGTTCATGAGAATATATGGACTTAGACATGCTTAAGGAAGTATCTCATAGTGTCCATGTATTTTAGATAACTTAGACATGCTTAAGGAAGTATCTCATCGTGTCCATGTATTTTAGATAACTTAGACATACTTAATATAATATCTCCTAGAGTTAACCTAATGGTGAACTAAGATATGCTTGAGATAGAGTACATCATAGGGTTTCTAAAGCTAAGAGAGGAACTAGGTTCCAAACCAAGAAGAAATAGTAAAAAGGACCTAAAAGTAATACCTAGCATGATTAGTATTATGGGATGCTATGAGTGCATTGCACAAGGTATGACCTAGGGTTACCAAAGAAGAGCTTTGAGATAGGATTTGACTAGAGTTGCCTTTCCTAGTTATAGTTGACTAAAGATGAGAGGTTCCTTAATTTGAGAGTTAAACTAATAATATGGCCAAGGTAGGGTGAATATGACTAAGATGACTTCAAGAATATGCTTAGGGTGAAGGGTAGTATGGGATGCCTTTCATTTAGTGCATAAGTGTACCTTGAGGTAACTTAGAAGTTTGACATCCTTATGGCATAAAGGATCTTAAAAGATGACCATCTACAAAGGTTATAATTAGGATGACAAGAAGACCTATGTCTTGAATATGAAGAGTGGGCTATGACCAAGAATGACTAAAGAGTGGCACTTAGCTTGGATGGTAGTATGGGATGCTATCCTTGCATTGCACAAGTATACTTGGAGATGGCTTGTAGAGTAGTCCTCATGTAATATGAAAAGGCCTAAGGTTGAACGATGTGACCATGAGAACCTAAGTAGAGGATATGTTATGAACTCAATGTATCTCATATGATTATTAACTATGTCTTATGTTGACTTATGTTTATATGATGTTTATATTGCAAACTATGCCATGGTTATGATGGTTATGTTATGATTATGTTATTATCTCTTATGGTTTGTCTTATGTTGACTAACCACTTGAGATGCTCTTGTGATGTTATTTAGCTTTCATACTTAGTACCTTTGTTCTAACGCATATTGCCTACATTCTAACCGAATGTAGGGTTGAAGCTTTGAGTTGCTATTGGAGGTCAGAGTTTCAAGGACTTAGAAGAATTGAAGATCTTGGTTAGTCCTCATAGTTTCGAGGACAACATCCACTTTACCTCTATGCCGTATTTCCTATGTTTTAGACTTTGTACGGGCTGCATCCCAATGACTTTTATTCTTGAGTTTTAAATAGATGGTTTGAGACAAAAAGTATAGAAAGACTTCCGCTTGTTTTTATGAGATAAGACTTCGATTGTAAAGTTTTGAATTTTCTCATATTTTATATTATCTTATGTTAAGAATGTGCTAAGGGCTTGTATGCGACCCCTTCGGGGTCAACAACGCCATGTTAGACGAAGGGGTACTCTCGGGTCGTGCCAAACTTGGTATCAGAGCATAAGGTTTTGGAAGAAATATTTAGGATTTGTCTCGAACCACTTCTAAGTAGAGTCTTAATCATGGGTGTATGTCGCGACACATTTATGAATAGGAGGCTTTTAGATGCTTAGGAAAAGTCTCATTTCTTTATTCTCTTACTCATGGCATAGAGTTTGGCTTTAGTAGGCCCTTCTTCTAATATGTGCCGTTGTTTTTCGGGGTATGGCTAATACAAGGGCTAATGCTAGAAGAGTTGAGGAAGGTGATAAGGAGCAAGAGGTTCCTATTCAAGTTCCACACCAAGCTCATCTTCAACTTCCTAATGAAGCAGGGACTATGACAATTGTGGAGATAAGGGCGGCTCTCCAAATATTGACTCTAGCCTTGACGGCCCTAGTCAATAGGGAAGTAGTTGCTCCGGTTAATAATGTGAATATGGCTGCTTTGAGGGTGAGAGAATTTTTGAGGATGAACCCTCTGGAGTTTTATGGCTCCAAGGTGGAGGAAGACCCTCAAGGTTTCATAGATGAGGTGTATAAGGTGCTTGCTATCATGGGTTTGACTATGGTAGAGAAAGCAGAACTAGCCGCTTACCAATTGAGGGATATAGCTCAAATTTGGTATGAACAATGGAAAGATAATAGGTCGTTAGGAGTGATCCCAATAGAGTGGGAAGGGTTCAAGGAAGCATTCCTTGATAGGTTTTTCCCCCTAGAGTTAAGGTAGAGAAAGATGCAAGAATTCATCAACCTCCGCCAAGGAGGTATGAATGTGAAGGAATATAGCCGCAAGTTCACCCAATTGTCTAAGTATACCCCAACCCTAGTGGCGGACTCAAGGGCTAGAATGAATAAGTTTGGTGGAAAATGAGTGTCGTTCAGCAATGCTCATCCCTAGTATGAACTTTTCAAGACTTATGGTTCATGCCGAACAAATTGAGGAGCAAAAGCTCAAGAAGATGAATAGGGAGGTAAAGAGGGCTAGGACCAATGAATAGAATTTTTCTAATGCTCGGTCCGATGGACAAGATAGGACTAGGACTAAACCATGTTACTCCGAACAAAATTATTCCAACACCTCTAAGTTTGATAAAGAGAAAGGTAGTGGGTCTTCATTTACCAATACTACTAGCCCCAAGTGTGGGAAGAGTCATTATGGTAAGTGCTTTTCCGGCAGGAATGGTTCTTTGGGTGTCGGAAGGAGGGGCACAAGATGATAGATTACGTAGTTCTTAAGTTTAAGGGAAGGGAGGATAATAATGTTACTCCTAGTAACCCGGAGGAGGGTACTCAAAAGAAGAATAGATTTTATGCTCTCCAATCCAAGGATGATCAAGAATGATCTCCTCATGTCCCTTTCTGGTATGTGTTTATTTTATATTTTTAGAAAATTTCCAGATTTGTTGTCTTATTGTGACTATGATGGGCTTGAAGTTTTCTTTAAGATGTTTGATGCTTCATTGTTGCCTTATGTTATGAATTATTGTTTGGAGACGTGAGTAGGCTTGCCCTAAGTGGGGATAGTGTGCCTACCTAGTGAGTTGTTGGGTTGTCTTATGTATGTCTAGCTTGGAATTTAAGTTTCCTTAGATGGGTGTGTGCACGTAGAGATAATGCATACACGATGGGCTGCTAGTTTTGAGTCATCACTCTTTATGTGTTTTTAAGTGATATTTGGGGACGAATGTTCCCAAGTGGGGGATAATGTGCCTACCTAGTGAGTTGTTGGGCTGCCTTATGTATGTCTAGCTTGGAATTTAAGTTTCCTTGGTTGGGTGTGTGCACGTAGAGGTAATGCATACACGATGGGCTGCTAGTTTTGAGTCATCACTCTTTATGTGTTTTTAAGTGTCATTTGGGGACGAATGTTCCCAACTGGGGGATATTGTTACACCCCGTAGAAACCACTTGGACTAAGCTAGGGTCTAATGGAAGCTAGTAGGTAATTTTAGGGCCTCACATGTTAGGTTATAGTTGGGAACTTGTTTATATGATGAAAAATGACTATGTAAGTTGGTTTGGTGATTTTAGAGGTCAAACGTCAAGAAATGACCATGACGTATGGAAACTAGTCTAGTGAACTAGTGTGTTGTAGGGTCTTGTAGTGGACTTTTGGAGTGTTGTATAAGGGTTAAGATGAAGAGATATGTCCCTTATACTTATATGGACATAAATAGGGGTTAAACGTCTGGTTACGACCCCCCAAGGACCACCCTAGGGGTCCTTAAGGAGGACTCCAACATTGGCCAAAAGCTGTCAAAAACAGCTTGACTTACGGAGGCAAGTTATGCCCCTTAAGCCAAGTGACGCCCCGTAGGTCAAGCTCTATGGGTCAGGACTTAGTCTAGGGAGCCTTAGATCCCATGACTAAGTCCCAGACCCAAGCAACGAAGGCACAAAACGGCCCGTCACTCCACCTACGGTGCGTAGGTGGAGGTTTCGTAGGTCTGCCCAGTTTTCAGCTTATAGTTTTTAAGTTAGTGTTTAGGGAATAGTTTAGTAATTTGTTTATGGATTAGGAGGGGAGATTAGTTAGTTAATTTGCCTCCTATAAATTGAGAATAGACCCTAAACTAATCACTTTTTACCCATTCATCTTAAGACCCCAAATTAGTTCCCAAGAAATCCCCTCTCTAGAAGAAGAAGAAGAAAAAAAGAGTGAGGCAGCATCTTAGGACGATTTTCTTCAGGAATTCAAAATTTGTTTACGGCATTGATTGAAGGTCTGTAAATCTCCTTCATCCATAGGTTCTTCCACCCATGGCGCCCCCATATATATCCCTCAATTATAACTCCAAAATACCCCAATCTACCTAGGGTTGTGATCACATTATGGGTAAGGATTGATTGTGATTCCAAAGTAGTGGATCGCATTCAATTATGCTGTTATGATGATTATATGATGATTTCATGTGGATTCCTTGATGAACCCTAATCTAAGTTTATGAAGGTGATCAATGTGGGCTTAGGCCATTAGAGGAAAGATTGAATGTTCTAAATTGATCTTCCTATTTCAATGTCTTGAATGTTAATTGATCATAGTTAGGATCATGTAAATGTGAATTGGACTAGACCTCGTTAATTAGGGTTGATCTTGACTTGTGAAGTTTGAATTGAACCTTAAAGATGAATTATGGCTAGGTTCACCTAGTAGTGGGGAATGTGATGAGAATTGCTTAAAATAAACCTATTGCTTGAGTATCTTGTAATCTATATGTGAATGAGGATGAAATGAATTGAGTTTGTGATGAAGCACGAATAGAATAGCCAATGACTATGACTTGCATTGGTTTATATTGTGTTCTTAGGTTGTTGTGTTGGATGTAGATCTAGGTCTTTGATAGATGAAAGTGATTGAATCACCTGAGCATGGATGGATTGTCAAGGACATACTTCCATGAGAGAAAAGTGTTAAGCAAGGCTTAACTAGTAAACCTTGGGGTGTATGCTTGGCTCCAAGTGGATATGACAATGATACGGAGTGTCACGTGGGTCCGGACTCCATGAAGGAAGGAGAGCTACACCTAGTAGATGTGAGGACTATCCAAGTAAAAGGGGGAACTCTTACGTCGTAGAGTGTGGGTTTTCCCAAAGTTACAGCTCATGAGACAGGATCATTCACGTAATTGAGTTAAGGTTTCCTAGTAGAGGTCTCCATATACTAAGGACTAATACATGCTTGAGAAGCATCTCATAGTGTCCTAAGCATAATGAACTAAGAGTTACTTAATGAAGTAGCTCATAGTGTTCATGAGTGTAATTAACTTAGACATACCAAGAGTGGTATCTCATAGTGTTCATGAGAATATATGGACTTACATGCTTAAGGAAGTATCTCATAGTATCCATGTATTTAAATAATTTAGACATACTTAAGATAGTATCTCCTAGAGTTAATCTAATGATGAAATAAGAAGTGCTTGAGATAGAGTATGTCATAGGGTTCTAAAGCTAAGAGAGGAACTAGGTTCCAAACCAAGAAGAAATAGTAAAAAGGACCTAAAAGTAATAACTAGCATGATTAGTATTATGGGATGCTATGAGCGCATTGCACAAGGTATGACCTAGTGCTACCAAAGAAGAGCTTTGAGATAGGATTGGACTAGAGTTGTCTTTCCTAGTTATAGTTGACTAAATATGAGAGGTTCATTAGTTTGAGAGTTAAACTAATAATATGGCCAAGGTAGGGTGAATATGACTAAGATGACTTCAAGAATATGCTTAGGGTGAAGGGTAGTATGGGATGCCTTTCATTCATTGCACAAGTGTACCTTGAGGTTACTTAAAAGTATGACATCCTTATGGCATAAAGGATCTTAAAAGATGACGATCTACCTAGGTTATAATTAGGATGACAAGAAGACCTAAGTCTTGAATATGAAGAGTGAGCTATGACCAAAATGAGTAAAGAGTGGTACTTAACTTGGATAGTAGTATGGGATGCTATCCTTGCATTGCACAAGTATACTTGGAGGTGGCTTGTAGAGTAGTCCTCTTGTAATATGAAAAGACCTAAGGTTGAAGGATGTGACCATGAGAACCTAAGTAGAGGCTATGTTATGAACTCAATGTATCTCATATGCTTACTAACTATGTCTTATATTGACTTATGTTTATATGATGCTCATATTGGAAACTATGCTATGGTTATGATGGTTATGTTATGATTATGTTATTATCTCTTATGCTATGTCTTATGTTGACTAACCATTTGAGATGCTCTTGTGATGTTATTTAGCTTTCATACTTAGTACCTTTGTACTAACGTATATTGCCTACATTCTAACCAAATGTAGGGTTGGAGCTTTGAGTTGCTATTGGAGGTTAGAGTTTCAAGGACTTAGAAGAATTGAAGATCTTAGTGAGTCCTCATAGTTTGAAGGACAGCATCCACTTTGCCATTATGTCGTATTTCATATGTTTTAGACTTTGTACGGGTTGTGTCCCTATGACTTTTGTTCTTGAGTTTTAAATAGATGGATTGAGACAAAGAGTATAGAAAGACTCCCGCTTGTTGTTTTTATGAGATAAGACTTCGATTGTAAAGTTTTGAATTTTCTCGTATTTTATATTATCTTATGTTAAGAATGTGCTAAGGGCTTGTATGCCACCCCTTTGGGTTCAACTACGCCATGTTACGACTAGGGGGTGCTCTCGGGTCATGACAGTGTTGAATGAATCCTTGTACTTAAATTCATATTCATTGTGTGAAAGAGGGATTGTGTTTGAAGTAAGGGCACTAGTTACATTGTCGGAAAGTTGGTACCTTGGTGATAGTGAAACATTGTATCTTGTGCTTAAATTGCTTGCTTCTATACAAGTGTCGTTTAGAGTCTTAATGCGTCGCTTGAGGACAAACAACGAATTTAAGTTGAGGATGTTGATATACCGTGAGTTTACGGTATTTTTAATACATTTCACTTAAAAGTTGTGTGTGTCTAGGGCCTTTTTGTATTAGTTTTTATGTGTTTTTATTGTGCTTTTATAGGAAATATGTTTGGACGCAGAAATAAAGAGACAGCTGAAAGATGTGCAGAAAAGGGTATCTAGGTCTATTGACGCTCCGTAGATGGTGATCATAGATCAGCAGGCAAGGCATGGAAGGAAAATCAGGGAAATCTGACCAAGTGTGGAACCACGGTGGCCATTGACGGTCTGTAGATTGATCTACAGACCGCACTGCTGATCCATAGAATGATACTGTGAGGGTTCCAGTACCTGATTTTTGAA